>CAAKHG010015293.1:0-10592 GCA_901007715.1 Dactylopterus volitans | reverse complement strand
GTGCAGTTAAATAAACTTTGTAAAAGTGATAAAAATCCTCTCTGTGCGAGTTATTCCACGTTGGATTTGTGTGTGTGTGTGTGTGTGTACACAGGAATGAGTCATGTACACAAACATGTGCTGTTAGTAAAAGAGAGGATGGAGGGATGACAATTTGGAAAGAATATTTTTAGTCCATTCCCATCTGAAAAAGTTCTGCCATGATAATACTGATAATAATTGTTCTATCTCCTAATGAATTTACTCACTCGTGCATTAGCTAGTATACATGTTCAGTTATTTTCTCTTATGATTCAGTTTTTCGGAGAGAATGACAGGAGCTACACAAAAAGGGATTACAAAGCAGACATGTGATAGATGCGCGCAAGGAACATAGATTAAAATTCAGCGGTTATTGAAAGGGCAACAACAAGTCTATATACATGTTAGCGCCTCGGTCAGCCTGGACTTGAGTACAGTGGCACTTAGAACAAAGTGCTAATGTTGGCATGTTAAAATGTTCAAAATGCTAGCAGGTGGAAGTTAAGAACTTAACTATTTTACCTTTACCCGTGTGGGGCTCAGTTTCCCAAAACCTGGTCAACGAGTAGAACCAAGCAAGAACCATTAATCTTAGGGCAGATCTGTTTAACATAGGGAAGAACTTTTTGTTTCTAACCTTGTGGTGGTCTGTGCGCTACAGAGGACCTTTTTAGTTTAACCTGACATGCCAGATAGTCTGTACACAGAACACTCTGGAAAGTTGGCCCTTGAAATTGAAAAAGAGCAGGCACTTTAAAAAAAAAAAGAAAAAAAAAGAAAAACTTGGCAGGTGATTGGATGAACCACCTGGCCATCATTGTTTAACACATGTGAACTTCAAACAGTCGTGAGAGGAGCAAAAAGGTCAAGTGAAGCCTTCGATGCCATTATCTGCTCCTCTTTCAACTTGAGAGATGCTCTCAAGTTCAGATATTATGTATCTGATACAACAGCAGTATTTAAGGTGCCTCTTAAAGTGCCAGTATTTTTTGGAACAAACGGTCCAAATCGCTTCAGGTTAGAGCGACGCAAGATGCATTCTTGAGTGAGAGTTAAGAACTTTGATCTCACGAACAGCCCAGCTGACGCACAAGTTAACTTCTGGTTCCCATCTTTAGTTTAGTTTGTGAGTGTAGATATCACAGTTTACCAACAATATACACAAAGTGCAAATGAAACTGGTGCTATTGTTTTACAAATATATGGTCATAAACCAAACCACTCGATTAGCTTCTTCAATTCAGCATCCAGGAACAATGAATGCCTGCACTAACATTCATTTTGATTCGTCCAGTAGCTGTTGACACATGTTGTGCTGATAACCCATCAAGCAGATGTTGAAATATTTCCCCAACATATTCTAAAAAATTTGACCCTGCAGACGTCACTATATCAACAGACCATCAAAGTCAGAGGGACTCATCCTCTGGAGACAATGAAAGCGTGTAGAATTTCATAGCAATCCACCTGACAGTTGTTAAGCTATTTCTGTGGGTAAGCACAAATTATTGTTTAACATTTAAAAGCAACCGCTGATTGATAGTAAAACAAAACAAAAAGTTGTTGGGACGTTTTCCCCTGGCAGCCTGCCTGGCAGCCATTCCCGCGTGAGCTGCACGGGCTCGTTGATGACGCCCGGAAGAAGGAAGTTAAAGGCTTATATTCTTTTACGAGGAACCTCCACCCACACAATGGTCACTGGGCCATGCCACAACAGCAGGAAAAAACACACAATAATATGCACAGACACACACACGTATTTATTATTCATGTCCATTTATGCCAGTGAGGCAACTTGAAAATGAGTGCACACTGTATAAATACATAAATACAAATGTACATGCATAGACCTACCCCTACATGCTGCAGATGCATGCAAACAAGTCATTACTGGTGTGTGTGCGTGTGTGTGTGTGTGTGTGAGTGTGTGAGTGTGTGTGAGAGAGTTTTTCCCTCTCATGAATTCCTGCATCTTTACGGTTAAGAGAAAGGGATAAGCCTCCCTCATCCTTGGTGCTGGCAGGGCTCCAGGTCCGGTGCCTGATGAAAAAGCAACAGCAAATTCCAGGCTTTATTAGCTCTGGGCTTAGAGACATTTGTTGTATCATATTTGACATGTCATGGGCTGATCACCAATCCTCGCTCTCTCCTTCTCGCCTTCCAACAACAAAGCCTTTTCTCTGCTCTAAATGAGGTACAATGGGTTAATGACGGTTGTTCGCAGATGTGGCTGTGCCCTCGATAATTACCTCACTGGCTTTGCCTCCAGGTGTTTAGCAGACATCTAGTGATGAACTAGAGGTGTGTGTGTGTGTGTGTGTGTGTGTGTGTGTGTGTGTGTGTGTGTGTGTGTGTGTGTGTGTGTGTGTGTGTGGGAGGGAGTGAGGGTGGGGGTGGAGGACACTTGACGGCACATGCCCTGTGAAAAGTAACATTGCCTTGCAACAAGTAAACCTCCGGGGGAATTATCTTCTCAAAAATATTACAACATCTAATTAATCAGCATGGACAAGCACTGCACTTGTTCTCAGCACTTTTGAAAACCAATTTGTCAGTGTTGCATCAATTAAGGGGATTATCTATGGACATGCGTACGATACTCACTTATAATAATGATATTTTACAGCTGTGAGATCTGGGTCCCCGCTCCAGGTGGCTTTACAGCAGCGCAACAATCAATTTAAAGGAGCGCTCGCACCCAGAACATTTCCTTTCAGTCACATGCACGCTTGAGTTGCTTTTCATTATGCGAAGTTTCTTCTGCATCTTGTTGTCTCCTCTCCACCTGACTGTTTCTTACTCCGCCATCACTGAGGATCGTCCAGTCCCTCCCCTAAATGTGCCTCGAGGAGACGAGGAGGCAGGAGGCTTCTGGAGCTGCTTGGAGCAAGGAAACAAAAGGTGTATGTGCAGGAGTCTTAAATGTTGTGGTGGGTAAAAGCGGCAGGTAACTGATGTTGCTTAAAAATGACAATATGGAACGAAGAATTTCTCTGTCAACGGCTGTGGGTAATTTGTCTTCTTGTTATTTCCTCGCATACAGTATTTCCCTCGCATCCTTGCAGGGAGGAGCTGCAGGGCAGGAAGGGTTGACAGGTTAGTATAATAACGTCGCCATTTTGACATGTCGGTGCTGGTAGAAAAAAAAATTAAAAAAGAAAAGAGAGGTGTAACTGATCAAATTAATTATGGCTGTGTTCTATTAAGCGTGTCACAACCATTCAGGCGAGCCATCATGCACCGCGCCAGAGCCCTGTACCACCTAAACCAGGCATGGCAGTAATTGATGTCATTAAATACACCTGTGTTTGCTATGTAACCTCAAAATGGATCCTGAATATGGGTTTAAAAAGGTTTGTAGCTCCCTATTTCTGGGAATGCGGCAGTCAAATGGGAGACATACTGTGACCCAATTTCATATAGGAAAAAAAAAAAAAACCACATCATGCAGCATTTTTTGTGCAGAGACCTGAACAGTTCGGACAGGTGTTCTTTCTCTCAAACTCCACTGCAACGCAGAGGGCAAATAAAATGTGGGCGAACTCTCTGAACTGAAGCTGCAGTCAAAGTAAAGGTATAAACAGGCAGGCATATATAAGCACCCCCCCGCTGTGAAAATCACTGCTCAGGTGTGGTAAAGGTCTGAAATTACAGGAAACAGTTGACTCGGATGAACGCCACCGTTTTCCAAAGATTATCAGTCCTGACGTGCAGACGTGTTGTCATGCAAACATGCAAGTCACATGGGAAGGAAACCTTTAAAAAAAAAAAAAAGTAGAAGTGCCTGTGACATCTTGTTCCATTTCCTCGCATACCTCTTATTCATATCGGAATAACAGGCATACATATGTCAGCATATTGGAGATCACTGATGTGGAGATGGTCTGACTTTGTTGGTACATGAAAAATGTTAGCATGACCAGCTATAATGCAATGAGACCAATGGGAGCAAAAGGTTCCTGCCTTACTTACTTGCTCGACAATAATGGATTTCATGTGGCATAATTGTTTTTTTTTCTTCGATATTAGACATCTACTGTCTTTCATGATCAGTCATTTGTCATATCTTGGCATACAGCACCTGTGCCCGATCATTTTACACAGGACAGGAGAAAACATGATGGAGCTCTGTGTGTGCATGCGTGCATGCGTGCATGCGTGCGTGCACGTGTTTGTTGAACATGTTAGCCAAGCGCATATGCCTGCGTCATCCTACATTGTGTAGATTTATGTGTGCATACGATCATGAATGGCTGCATGCTCTTGCTGATATGTTCCCGCTGATGAAACGCAGATAAACTAGGCGTCAGTCAAACATTCTCTGGCCTTTCTCAGACAGAAGACGGATGATTTAATCAACTGGCAGCATCAGGAATTCCTCCTTTTGTGGGAAAACAACCGGTTTGTTTGTGTCTCTCGGAGCATCCAGCTCCACACTCAGACATCGCTAATGGCCGCGCAAATGTCCGATGTTGTGTTTATCATACCCAATCAATCAACGTGTGTCATTTTCCGTTGGGCAGTTGACATCATGGTCTTGCCAGCAAGAACAAAAGAACAGGAAGGGCGTACTCGATAAAAATCAAACATTTGTCATCAGGTTCTCTTTATTTCCTCTGTGTGTCTCTTTGTCAACAGCACCTGACCATAAAGAAACATCTGAAGGAGTCGGAGAATAATATATTTTCCCTCTGTGGCACTATTGAGCCCGATTTAGGATTTACATGCTTTTTGTTCAGTTTGATGTCCTGTAATATATCATATCCATATATGTGTGCGTATATATGTGTGTGTGTGTGTGTGTGTGTGTGTGTGTGTGTGTGTGTGTGTGCGTGCGTGCGTGCGTGCGTGTATGTGTGCGTGTGTGTGTGTGTGTTGGTTTCTGTGACTCTGTGTGTGTGTGTGTGTGTGTGTGTGTGTGTGTAATTACACACCAAATATGTTTCCCATATGCACTAAACAGAAGATACATAGTTGGAAAAGAACAGGGCATGACATATTTGTTCAGTTTATCTTTAACCAAGAGGGAATGTGCTGCCATGCTCTTCATTCTGCTATTTTTTTTTTTTTTTTAAATCTGAATTCTAACAGGAATAGTTTAATGATACACAGGAGTAGTTTACTCCAAAGCCAATGTGGTGGGCACATGTGGAGGAGGCAGGACTCTCCAAATCTACACCATCTACAAAGCCAGCTGCTTCCTCCTTATCATATGAATAAATAAATGAATAAATAAAAGATTATATTCCAGATAGTGGGGCAGCGGAAAGAAAGGAGAACAGGCCAGAGGTTACCTGATTAAAAAAAAAAGGTGGACACAAACATGCTGTCACCACCAATTCTGCTTTGTTTTGTTGTTGTTTTTTAAAAAGAGAAGAACAAGTTCCAAGTAGATGAAAAGTTGCCACAAGCACAGAAGAGTGCTTTTTGTTGTTGTTACTCTTTCAATGGGAGCATACATTTATCAGAGATAACACAAGTTTTCTCTGAGGGCTGGATGCCGGCCATTTGCAGTGACTTTGCACTCAACCTTGGGAACGTATGTAAGCATGTTCTCCCTCTTTTCCTAATCCCTCTCCCGCTCTGTCCTGCTGTGCTTTGGCTGAGCACCATGACCACTTAACTAATTGTGCTGTGAAAGATGTTCCAAGGGTGATGATTCGGTTTTGGTTTTCGAAAAGTTTCCAAAGTCGGAGGGGCTTTTCTTTACGAGGGTCCCAGTCGTGAGCCTATGAGGGGGCCTCGTGAAGTAAGTAAGTAAAAAAAAAAAACCTTGCCTTTATACATTATCAGTTACAGAACAGCAGGCTACAGTTGGAGTGAGTAGACAAGGGTGCATCAGCAAAGAGCTGGGTATAATTCTCATGTCAGTGCCTTTTAAAGCAAGAAGTTAACTACATAGCTTTATAGTTTTAATAGCACTGTTGCTTCTCTGCATTGAGTTAGATGAGAAGACCAGCACCATTCTCATATTTGTGCTCTGAAATTAAAGCTAAAGCCAGGGGACGAGTATTTTAGCTGAGCTTCGGTGTGTGTGTGTGCGCGCGCGTGTGTGTGTGTGTGTGTGGGGCGGCTGGCTCGGTCTCAAAGTCAAAATCTTCCAACCATTACGGCCTCCTGACTCCAGGTTCATTAACAGATAAATATGAGAGTGGTATTGATCTCTCCATGCGACTCCTGGCAAGAGAGCAAACAGGCCAAACCCCTCGGCAGCCTGCGCCCACCCACAAGCCACCAGGAAAAAAAACATTATAATGAATTTATGCTTCAGTTACTTTGAAGCAGGGGTCCTATGAGTCTACAAATGGGTTCCAAATAGACACAGCCCTGGAAAATCATGTCTTAACCATTCATTTTCTTTGGTGCTGGTATTTATATTGAACTTAGAGTAAAGTTAAGGCTAAATGCTGTCATCATGTTGTGTTTTCTAATCAGTCCCAAATATCGGACATCTGCAGGCATCCGTCTGCAAAAATATATTCAGATGGAAATAAATACCACTTCTGCTTCATTTTGTTCAAACATGTTTTACTCACCTTTAGCTTTCAAAGGCATGCAAGACTAATTTTACAGGAATTTACAGGAATGTCAAAGGGATAAGCACGTTCTCCAAAATGTCAAACTTCCTTCAAATGAAAACAAGTGATGACTGTTTTCACAAATCACAAATAATTGCAATGCACCTTTTTTGGAAACCGTCCCCACACAGTCTTTCATAAATTCCTGAATTTAATGACTATGACAACCAGATTTCTAACTAAGTGTAATCAAGGACATCGTCAAGGAAGCTGTTTTTTTTTTCATGTAATGAGTCCGCTCCATCCAAGTCGACACTGTCTCGAAGTATAAAAGTCTCCTACTGTACATGTGCACTTAGTAAAGCCTCATCTAATCACTGTCAGTCCAACAGTAAATCCCACACGACTTCACACATTTGAAACTTGCCTTTGAAAGAGCTGTCATTCTTCTTCACTCATCACAAAGATGTAGCTTTGGACATACTGAGCTGCTCCAGCAGCTGCCCCACCCCTGGCCTGTTTTTTTTTTTTTTTTTCCATGGGGCCCAAGGAGCGGAAGGAGCCGAAGCTTTGTAGAGCAGATGTTCCCGCTCAGCCCTACAGTATACTAAATTACGCAGCCCGGCTCACAGCCACGGGCCAAAACCACACGGAGGCCGATTGAACGGTGGAGGAGGAGGAAGGGGGGGTCGAGGGTGTGGGGTGGGGCAACAAAAGCAGATCAACCTCAATAAAACAGTCACATTATGAAATCTGGTCAGCCTTTGAGGGCTGGAGATGAAAGAGGCATTGACATCACTATGGAGACAGAGCTGGAGGTGTTGGTCTGGGTGCCCGTCTCTGGCTCTCTGTGTGTGTGCGTGTGTGCGTGCATGCGTGTGTGTGTGCGTGCGTGTGTGTGGACTGTCATGTTTTTGATTTGGATAAATGAAACAAGCAGCCTGCAACTGGTTGAGCACAACTCAAGTGGAACTTTGATCCTTTGCAGTTTTTGCTGGAAATCTGTATATAGACAGTACGCAAACTGCAGATGGTGAAGATTTTAGAGGCACTGGGGTCACAAGTCCTTCGTCTTCAAGAAAATTACTTTTTATTTATTCCATTAATTATGTAGTTAAATTTATTTAGGTTTTGTATTTACCCACATAAAGGTTTCTGTCTGGTGAAACTATTTGTCTCCAAAGCTTTGACTAAGTTTGTCATTTTTAATGAAAAACCCATGAAGGAGCCTTCTCTCTGAAAAAAAATGACCATTTGTAATTTTCACTTGACATTGGTACTCCACACTTCTCAGAATAAAAAATCTACAGGAAAATATAATGAATCCCTCAATTACAGTATGTGCTGGCTTAAGATCAAAACTGAATATATTACACTAAAATACAGGAATCAGTCTCTAAAAAAGCCAACGACGAAACTCACTCCTGGAAGGAAGACAAAAACCCAGAACATGACCTCAGTGTGGTAATTATCTGCAATTAAAACCATCTTTTCATAACTGCTCTCACAATTATTTTTATTTATTTCAGTCCTGTGTTACTGGACTGAAGCTCTCTTGGCTTCTGCCTTTCTAATTCCCTGTTGTAACAAGATCCCCTCGGATGAATGATTATATGGACAAATGTTACTGAATAAAACGATGATGAAATTCTTTTTTTTTTTTTTTCAAATACATTTCAACTTTATTGGGCCGTGGTTGAATTAGAAATGGAATGAAGCACTGGTTTTACGTTTATCAAAATAAATCATGCTTCAAATGATTGTAATTGTTAGAACGTACTGACATTTAGAAAAAAAATGCACTTCATGCACCATTGTCTTCCACATTCAGCTAAATTAAATGCCTACACAAATCATAGCTAACTTGCCAGTGGTACCACTTGGCTGCATAATGCCCTCAGCATCATATTGCTGACATAATGAAAAACAGTTTTCTAACCTTTCTTTGGGCGATCTTGACAGACTTTGAAAGGAACATTTATCTGCTGAATTCAAAGCCACATAATTTAATTTTATGGTGCCAACCACGCACCATGGAGTGGCTGGATAACAGCATATTCATCATGATTGCCAACAAGTTTCCATTTTCCTGTGGGAATGAAATCTTTGAGATGAAGCACTTTCCTTTGGTGGCTCTGAGCTCTTTCAAGAGTGGGGAGGTAGCAGCATTGCATACATTCCCAATCACTGATAGAGACCGTTGGGTGACATCAATTACACAGACACAGCAGACATTTCATTGGTATTACCTAACAAAGAACTTCAGTCTCAGTCTGGCCTTTGACAGCTCAGAAGCACAGAGAGAGAGAGAGAGTCTACCGAGATGCAGGCAAAGAGTGACAGATATGTTTGCAGCCTTGCAAAAGAGGAATACTGAAATAAACATGAAAGCAGATCAAAATTGACTGCATCAGTATGTAACAGTATTCAAACAACAGCGCGGGATGCCAAGGCCTACCTACCAAGCAAAAAATGGTAAATCTGCCTATGAAACATTCATAAATATAGTGACAGTCATCTAACTCAAGCTGCACCGCCTTATATTCACTTCAGGGTTCAGTGCCGTTGTCTGACAGGTTGAAACTCTTGAGTTTGATCAGGGCCAATGCGGAGGCCAATGCCCCACGCGCCACATGCAAGACAAACACCGAGTCTGTGCCGGGCCGTCTGACTGCCAGCAAAGTTGTCGAGGATCTGCTGAGCAATGGGCTCCACTCCTGTTCCTGCTGAACTGAGCCAGTTTTCAGGTAAAACACTGATACCAGTTCAGTAGGCACGGGAGGGCACAGCCCGTGCAGCGCAACGCTTCACAATGCAGGGGGCAAGTTTGCCAGCTGATACTGAACATGCAAGGAGCGAGAGAAAGAGCGAGAGAGGGAGAAAGAGAGAGAGAGAAAGCAAATCCTGCATTGGTGGACCACTCAACCCTTCTGCAACACGTCAACAACAACCCCCCCCCAGCAAAAGTTGCTGATGTTGGAGCTTAAGAGGGAGACATTATGAAAACTCTGATAGGACTCGCTTCCACACACCGTATTTTGTTTGTTTGTTTTTTTAATATAACTGGTAGCCTCACGGACCAATGCGGTCAGCTGATAAGACCATGTTGTTGGCTGTTAACGTGGTAAGCTAGCTAGTGAGACATGCTACGACTGCATCTTACATTAAAGTAGACAAAAAAACACTCTTTCAGGCCTTACATTTTTTTACTAATGGGCTATGGAAATGAAAATATGCCATTTTCCAAATTCTTTCAAATGACTCTTTCTAGAGACTGAGAGCTGGGCTCTGACTGGACAATCGCGAATCAGCTACATGCAGGTGTCTTTTCCAACAACAGACCATGACACCAAATTACCGGCACAGCTGCCCTTAACTAACTCAGCTGGAGACAAACTGGGCATGCTCAGACGGCTCCGACATTTAGTGCCACATTCCGGAGATTGCAGGAGAACCTGTGGCATTTTTAGTTGCATGTTAACCCTGGCACAAACTGTCGCACTGAAATGCTTTCAAATGTTTGGTGTGCATGATGATTCTTGCCAGATGCATAAGGTTAGATAGGACAGTCATTGCTTCAGGCAAGCACAAAAATGTGGTGCATGTCTGGACTGTGCTACACAATCAGGTCCACGGCGACACATTTGACACCAGAAAAGTTCTGGGATAAGACCGTTTCTGTTTGCCCACCTCCCAGACTCCCTCCCTCTCCACCTAATCTCTCGTCACTCCTCTCCTCCTCCCTTCTTCATATCCGAGATCATCAAGTTCTTTTCATTCAGCGGAACAAATCCCTCCATCAAATCAACTATTTCACCTCAGGCACTGAACTTAGCCACTGTGAACAACATATAGCAGGGATCAATGCTCACCAATTAGCTAAGCTCTGTGCCTTTAGCAAGTGGGTGGCTGGCTTTTGAGGGAACAGAGAGGCATGCAGACCTTTACGTGACTGCTCAGTGGTGAAGCTTCCAAGCCTACATTTCTTATGATGTCGAAGTTTGCTTTGCCTTCAACTGTGCACATTCACTACAGCTCTGAGATTGCTGCAAG
>CAAKHG010015289.1:8216-24339 GCA_901007715.1 Dactylopterus volitans | reverse complement strand
GGGGGGGGGGGGGGGGGGGGGGGGTGGGGGGGGGGGGGGGGGGGGGGGTGGGGGGGGTGGGGGGGGGGGGGGGGGGGGGCAGTGACCGAAGCTTTCCCTGTTTAGTAGACGAACCACAAATGCCTTTAGAATACAGATAGTCGGAAATAGCCTCCATACACATCCAAAATCCCGCTGTATAACTGCCTTAAAAGAGTCAACATAGATTGTTTTTAATTTTGAATGCTGGCACATATTTTATTATTATTATTATTATTATTGTTGAACATTGTTGCAATATTTTTCCATCATATGTTTATTTATTTATTTATTCTAATTATTTTATGTAACTTATTGTTGTGTTTGTTGTGACCCCCCACCCCCCTCCTCCTCCTGTGAATCGTTCTGGCAGTTTACATGTCGTATAGCCAAAATGTTTGTTTTTTTTGTTTTTGTTTGTTTTTAAATTTTCTGTCCGATTTATGAGCTGTGATAAATGTCGTGAGTCGGGTTTTAATCTTCAATCTCCACAGCTCCTTGAAAAAAAAAGGAAGAAAAAAAAAACGCGAAGCTCTTACTTTAGATGCAATCTTTTTTAAGGACGAGTTATTTTTCTTAAATGTTGGCTTTTATAGCGCTTTGATTGTATGTGTATATCGTTGTTGTCTATCGAAATAATAATAAAAAAAAATATTTTCAAAAGGACACGTTGTTTGTCTCAGTGGTGGTTTGACTTGAAACGAGAAATCAGTCCGAGGAATCAACACATTTGTGGATGCAGATTCGTCTGGTTTTAGTTTTTTTTTTTTTTTTTTAGTGATTATTAAATTGTTCCTTAATTTTTCACTTGATAGCACATAACTGCGACAGTTCCAAGATGACGTGAATAAACGCAGGCGTCACCAGTAAATACGGCGAGTAGAGAGGCCTTTAAATCCGCGGTACAAAATTAATCAGCCACCCAAGGGGGGAATTATTTAAGTCCAAAATATATTTTTTAAAATAAAGCGAGCTTTAACTTTAAAAATAATTAATGATCGGCCTACATAAATTAATAAATGAAATAAGTTTTATTTGTTTTTTAGGAGAAGTGCAGTCATCAATCATGCAGCTAAAGTGTGTTAAAGCTGCTTCCCTAAACAAAAAAGTTAACAAATTCTCATGCCAGTTCCACTTTCTCCTTCACACACACACACACACACACACACACACACCAGGCCAAGCTCCAAAGATGGTGCGAATCTATCTATTCCACCTCAACGGGGTAAAGAAACATTGGGAGCTGCTGGTCAAACACTCGCCTTCGATCCGGGCGGCCGCAGTAAATCATCTCCAGTGGCTCAACAGACGAGAAGCACTTAGGGCCTCCTCGTAAATTTCCTCCTTAATACCATGTCAGGACATGACAGGAGGACAAAGAGGTGGCAGATCAGAGCTCACCTCTGGAGCACTAAAACATCTGGCTGCTTTGGAAAACTCGAGCAGCTCCATTTTAAAATTTAAAAAAGTAAAAAACAACAACGTTTCTCTCAGCTGATTAAGGGGCTCAGCCTGCTGCATGCGTGACCTCCAGACCCCGCAAAGCATGTTGGTCAGCTGGAACTTAGCAGGTGTCCTCCAGCCGCGTCGCCTCAGACGGAGACGCAGCCAGCGCGGCGTTCACCTCATGCCATCATGACTCTTGATGAACTTTTAGTCCTGAATTAATCTGCCGCGAGGACGCAAACATCCCCTGACTTTTAATCTGGTTGCCGAGGAGAGTTGCCGCCGCCGCTCATTAAAGCACCTGCCAGAAACCTGTGTCGCCTCCCTCAAAGCGAGTTGATGTGTGAAAACAGGATGCGGTGTTAACACATGAAATAATACAAGGCGAGATTGGTGGGCTCAGGCGGGGAGGAGGGGAGGGTGGTGGGTGTCAGGACATCCAGCCCCTGCTTGTTCTGTTGTGAACAATTTGCGAGTCAATGACTGAAGCAAGCGGTGCAGAGCTGGCTGAAAAATTAGGCAACATTAGGCCTCTTTCTCACACACACAGGTTTAAGGCTCCAATTACGCTCAAGTGCCTTTCTTGCGTCTTTATGTGAAGCAGGCGAAGCAAGAGCACCCGTAGGTGCTGCAACCATTGCACCTGTACCTCCTGGTGAGGCTCTATTATGCAGGCCTGGGCTAAGTAGGGTCGAGCAGCAGGGGAGACAGATGGGAGGAGGGTCAGGTTACCCCTTCTGCTGCTAGCAAGGCCGGAGCAGGGTCAGAGCGCCCATGGTAACAGGACCATCGTGTCAAAACACACACACAGACAGACACACGACTGCAGGCAGACACTCGCAGACACACAAAATCTGAGGTGGTGGCACAATTACTTTACCAAAAAAAAAAAAAAAAAAAAAAAAAAGGCATGTAGAATTTCAAATTGATTTAATGAAATGTCTCATTTTTTCACATTTCTAGTAAAGATAGCAGGACTTCGCTCGTTAAAAACAGTTTGATATGTTGACAAGAAATGATGTAATTTTCAAGCTTTTTTTTTCTTCTTCCTCTTATACAAAGATTATATTACAGGCATTCATATATTTATATTCCGAAGGCGCTCAGGCCCTCAAATTTGACACAATGTACAAGGATTCTAAAACGTGAAAAAGAAAGACCAAAACATCCTAGGACTACCGCTAGCTCATTTTCTTCACATATTTAAGACACAAAATCCTCATCTTGGTCCAAACTATCATCTCCAGTGACTAAGCCACTGGACAGACGTCATCTCTAAACTACAATCTTTAGATCGACATCCTGGGTGGGTCCTTCAAGTGGCTTTGGGGAAAGAGGATGGAGGGAGGGGGGAGGCAAAAAAAACAAAAAGAACCCTTGATGTGATCCAGGCCTATATATCTATACATTCTTCAAAAGGAAAAAAAACCCAAAAAGCACAAAAATGGATTTAACTCTCTCTAGCTCCGCCTCCCTGCTGTTTGCATCCCCTGTTTTTTTTCCGCTGGAGGAATGAGCAAACAAAAGAGGGGAGAAGAGAGAAAGGGATGATGGGAAAGCATGGGGGACGAGTAAGGCATAGTAGTGCAACAGATGGGGATAGTGTTGCAGCTTGGGTGGAGCCCTCTGAGGGTGTAGTGTGTACATGTGTGTGTGTGTGGGGCGGGGAAGAGAGGGTGTGTGTGTGTGTGTGTGTGTGTGTGTGGGGGTGGCAAACACCTGGCTACCATGACAACCTGCGCAGGCAGGTTGGAGAAGTGAGAGCGCCGGCCTGGCTGTTGCTAGGAAGGCTGTAAGAGTTCAGCTCCGGCATGCCACCCAATCCCCGCCGCTCGTCCTGTGGCCTCCGGAGGACGACACGGGTGGGAAGAGGATCATGGGAAAGAGGAGGAGCCGCTCTATTCCATTCACAGATAAAGACGGAGCGGCGCACCCACCTATCATAAAGACTACACCATTGCGATTCTAAATTCATCCGTTGCTGCTGCTGCTGCTGTCGTGGGAAGCACAAGACACTGACCTTTAAAGTCGCAGTGCAGGAAAAAAAAAAAACAGTTGGGAGACGGCAGAGGAGACGTGATGCAGGGCGTCTGTGGCTCGTCTCGCACGATGACTAAGAGAAACGAAAATCTGATTATGGCGAGCGGAGGTGGTGTGGGACGGCAGCTCGGAGGACAGACGTTACACAGGCACTGTGAGAAGCTCCTTCAGAAAAGTCACACACACAGTAGATACACACACGTGCGTGCGCATGCGCACATAAACACCAGTGCATGAAGTTAAGATTTCACCTGAGGCTCCGGTGGTGGTCATTTTTCCTTTGAACACATGAATACACAAAACAACACAACAGCAAAAATAACTCATCAAGCAGTACTCTCTCTCGTTCTATATATATACTGTATATATATATCTATATGTATATATATATATCTATGTATATATACACACACACACACACACACACACATCTAGCAAACAGGCAAATAAAATTTAAAGCAATTTACATCCAAGAACAACATTCGAGTTAATCAACAACTGAGTGCAAAAACGTTGGTGGGAACGTTGGAATGTCGATGTCTTAGCTTCACGGGACAGAGAGACTAATAGAAGAGGAAGGAGACAGCAGGAACTTATTGGATTACCGGACATGAGCCTATGTTAACAACATCAGAGGACAATTACAAACGCAGTCTTTTCTCATTGCAGCAGAGTTGCATAAATCAAATCATGACACAATCCATTGGAATTCGTTTAAAAAGGATAATTAGAGAGATAAAAAAAAACCCCAAAACAAACAAACAAAAAAAACAACAACAAAAAAACAAATTTCAATTCAGCTCAAGTTAGAAAGATGCCATTGATTGTCCAGTCCGGGTTCGAAACTACTTAAAAACGGCAGGACGTCTGTGCAGCAGAGCCATGAGAGCAAGTCAAAGGTATTTCCCTGCGCGTTTCCTCATTCTCACTGTCGAGACACGACCCACCGATACGGCCCAAACCGGCGTCAGGGGGCGCGGCATCAAGCGAAGACTTCCGCGTCACGCTGGCACGAGTGGCCCCTTTTGACGCGGAAAGGTTGTGGTAGAAAAA
Source organism: Dactylopterus volitans (assembly GCA_901007715.1). NCBI lineage: Eukaryota > Metazoa > Chordata > Actinopteri > Syngnathiformes > Dactylopteridae > Dactylopterus > Dactylopterus volitans. The sequence continues at coordinate 19,782 of CAAKHG010015289.1, read as the reverse complement.
GAGGTAAAAAACAAAACAAAAAACAAAAAAAAAAACCAACCAAAAACAAAAGCTGAACACACTGAAACATGGATACCCAATCGCATGTGCAGCTTTAGTAAGACGCCATTTACAGCCGTATCATTCAGTGCTTTACATAAGTGTTGACATAGACGAGATCTAGAAACAGCGTAAAGGAGGACGAGAATAAAACCTGTTTGTCACGCCGCTGCTTGTACATTCCTTTTTCCTGGACTGCTGATTCTTCAGCTGAACCGACCATCTCAAAAAGCAGCTGGAAACGCAAATGTATCAACGAAACCAATGATTGCCACACTAAAAATTGCAATATGCTCCAGTTAGATGTTTATATGACACAAAAAAACAAACAACCAAACAAACAAACAAACAACTCCTGCTGTGACGGTTTGGGTGTGTGAGCTGCGCTGGAGGCGGGTGGGGAGGGGCGGCTGGGTTGAGGAACTCAGTTGGAGGATTTGCTTATAGCACTGGCTGATCGGCGGAGTTTTCCGGAAACTCGGCTCTTTGTGGCACGGGGCATTGTGGGAGAGACCTGGTCGAGAGGGTCCGATGCTGCTGCTGCTGCGGCGGCGGCTTCGGTGTTTGTGCTGCCGGTGAAGGAACCTGTGAGCGAGATGGAGATGGTTTGTAGACGGGGAGAGAGAGAGAGAGAGAGAGAGAGAGAGAGCGGATGAACGGAGGTGCAGCTGCTGCGACATGCCAGGAGCTGATTGGACTCAGTGTGATTGTTGTATGTATCCTAGCATGCTTTGTCATGCATGTGATTTCCCATCCTCAGAGGATTTTCACCAACAATCACAAAACGACGCAAACTGTGAAAAAAAAAACCAAGTGTTAGGATTGGAAGTCTGATCTACCCCTGAGGTCATTAGGATAAAGACGGTGAGGGAGCAAACGGAATATCGGAAATCACATGCTTTGTTCACATGCTGTAAGAAAAGCAAAAGCTTGTTAAAAGAGCTGCCGCCTTTCCAGTTTTCCCAGACGCTTCTATGATTTAAAAGGGAAAAAATAAAAAAAAAGGTAACCTTTGCAGCTACGGATGGAAAAAAAAAAAAAAAGTATTCAGTGCGCAGTATGACAACAGAATGCTTTGAATGAAAATAAAATTACACATTATGCTCTTGTTGTGAACATGTGGAGCCTTGCTATTGTCAAACATTGTCTTTTAAAAAAAAACAACCCTTCCCATCCATTATTATGGGATGGCGAACAGTAATAAGCTGGAAGGTGGGCATGAAATGCTGGCAAGGACAATCAAGTCGGCCTGACTTCCTCGCTGTGCCCCCGACCAGACTCTTAACTGCGGGGGCCCCTGCCCGCCATGGCCCCGCGACTGGAGTTTAAACAACTTTCCTGCTTTGTTGAGATAGCATCTGGTTGCCTATTTTCTTTCCTATCCTTTTATTTCCTGCCATTTTTTTCTGAGGCATCTCAAGTTGCAGCGGCTAAAAGGAATGGCAGATGGCTGGAGTAACAGACACTCAGCAGCAGAGTGGACAGCGGCTGCATCCAGGGCCTCTGCTCACTGCGAGAGGAGGCTGGGCTACGGATGAAACGCTGCGTGTGTGTATTGTGCAGGGATCTGAGGGCTCTGTACGTGCAAATCTGCATTTGAATATCAAAAAGGGAGGGGCTTGGCAAAAAAAAAAAAAAAGTGGGCTGGGCCTTATGGACGGAACAAATCCCGCATTCCTGTGTTCTTCTACTAATTCCTGCACTTTGTTTTATAAATTCAGCTAAAATCGCATCTGTGAGGAAGACAAATGAGGAGGCCGGCTACCACCATTAAAGATGATGAACACAGAGAATAGTGTGGTACACTTCACCACCCACTCAACAGACTTCTCTATCCGTTTAGCAGCCATTAAAACATGCTGCACTAAACAGTCATCACTCCCACTGTGGCACTTAATGACTGCGGTTGCATCAGATTCTAAATGATCTTCTACACTGTATGGCCTTATGCAACAATGTATTTTCATAGCAAGTGAAGAAAAAAAAAATAATAACCCAAAAGAGCGAGGGGCTAATGTGCCGTCATTACCGTCATTATAACCGAGCATTTCCATTCCTTACTCAACCCAAACTCTGTTGTCAAGCTTAATTCCAGATGGAGAGAAGACGACGAAGAAGAGGAGGAGGAAGAAGGGAGGGACAGAGGTAAAGAAAGAAAACAAAGAGTCTTTAAATGGCCCTGCTATCCCATTGGTCCCCTCGCCTGCAGTTCAAACAAGGCTTTCGATGACAAAGACGTCTTCCAGTGCGGCAGGTGTTAGTCTCAGAGTCTGCCGCAGGCAAACAGGCACACTCCAACAGGAGGAAATGAGGAGGTGGGCAGGGGGATTGAGGGGCAAGGGAGGGCCGGAGGATGGGGGGGGGGGCAGAGAGAAAAGAGGAAAGTGTTTGCTGGGTAAAGAGATAAAGGCGCGCCACATGCAGAAGCGAGGGCCAGAAGTGTAGCCGTATTGTTCATGCTGCTACTTAGTCAGGTGCTAATTGTCCCCGCCGTGCATCACTCTCAATTACCAGCCTGGCCTAAACAGTAGGACACCCCCCCCAAATAAACAGCCTGGTCCAGTAAATAAAGCTTGGTTAGAGCTGAATGAACAAAAAAAGAAAAAGAAAAAAAAAAAAAGAACGGTGGGGGGAAAACAGCCAGGATGATTGCATGAGCAAAGGGTAGGTAGGCCGCTGGACGTAAAAAACAAGCTTCCGGTCTGACTCGGGGCTTACCTTCGTCATACACAGTATTTGGACCTTTAAGATATTTTTAATCTAAAAGGGAAAAACAGAGTACAGCATCATGTGAGAGAGCAGCGGACACACACACACACACACTCCAGCAGCACACCACACCGATGCCGCTCACAATCCCATGTGTGGCATCGAGGTTAGTTGGCGCTGGGACGTTTAACGAAATCAGATCAGGTTAAACTAATTCGGTTGACGGGTTAATCAACAAGTGCCCTTTTTATTTGGTCCGCAGAGATTCCTGGGAAACTGGTAAAGCCTGGGGGCACCTGATGAGTCCGTCCCAAGTGTGGATTTGAAAAGATTTTAGAACCCAAAGCATGAATGATAGTCAAATCACATGGCAACGACAAGCTGAGAGACATTTACTTCCAGTTATAGTTGGAGAGCGTTAGAAAGTTAGTGTCAGCTAAGTTCACACTGCACGACCTCCTGTCTTGCATCAGGGGTCTAGTCCTTGTGCTTTGGAGCGCCCACGACGGCGTCACACGTTACGCCATTACCCACCCGGAGGAGTCCTAAACCAGCATAACTGGTCTCCCCGCAACAGTCATATAGCTCGTGTATCTGATCCCAAAACTTTTCTCACAAAGACTCCAACGTGGGAAACAACTGATCCGCTTTGTTTGCACACTCAGATGCAGAAAGTTGCAAATCAGATCAGGGGTGTTTTATTGAGGTGGCACTGAGGTGTTGTCAGTTAGGACCGTTTTTCTGTATTGCGGGGACAGATAACCTCTACCCCTCACGATGTCTCTGATTGGCTCTTATGACTGTAGCTTATTGTTGACTGACAACAGATATTCGGCCTGCCAGATATGTGTTGGTATTTTTTCTTGGCAAGCTCCAAGACATGTCGAGTGGAGAATCGGGGCTGAAATCGTATAGTGTGAACTAAGCGCAAGAAAGTGCGGGTGCATCTCAGGTCATGGGAGCCATTACGTTGTTTTAGCCATGAAAACGTACAACTGCTTATAAGCTAAAATGTTAAGAGGACAAACAACAACAAAAAAAAAACAAGAGCAACAACAAAAAAGAAGGTGTCACAGAGCAAAGGCAGAGAACAAAGATGGAGTCTTGGGTGCATACGACAGATGGTTTAGCTCATGCAGGAAGCCATGATGCTGTCTGATGTTGGAGGGTGAGAACGAGGTTGCATTCAAGACACGAAGGCCGTGGAGGTTACTGACAAACCAAAACAATTAGTATGATGATGGACGGCAGGCAGGAGCACCTCACTTCGCATTTCGCATGCAGGATCTGTACTTAAAGTCGAGACCTGCTAAGGCTAAATAAAGTGCCATCGCAGGTAGCTGTTGCTGGCGGTGGGGTTTGGAGTGACCTAAATGACTGAACAGATGTGGGTGGGCTGCGGCTGGGCGTCATGCCTAGTGTGGAGGAAGCAAGCAGAGTCTTACAGTCCAGTTTGGCCCAGGGGTACTCCATGTCCCAAACCATCCCCGGCCAACGCCTGCACGCTGTCATGGAGCATGGATGACATGTTAGTGGCAGCAATGGGGGCCAGAGCAGGATGGATGGACAGAGTCACAAACACCCAGACACACACACACACGCGCGCGCACACACACACACAGGCCAAACACACGGACACATGAGTGGACGGAATCACATTTCACGAGGGTGAGAGTGAGGAGCAGTGTCAGTCAGCCATCACTGTCACATTGAAGCGATATGATTGATGGGACATGGCACATCAGGCATGATTGATTATAGAGATAAAGGATAATTAAACACATTATATCTGTGGCTAAATGCATTGATCACATTGTGCCGGGAGTAGAAAAAAAAAAAAAAACGGTCAAAAAGAGTTGACAATGCATAGAAACGCGCGCACACAAGATGGCTAAAAATGAACACTGGAGCAAAACAAGAATCAGCGGCTCACTAGGAGTACTAGGAGTTTAAAAAAGTGATCAATTCATCCTATTAGACATGTGACTAAGATTTTGTCACAATCAGCGTATGTCCTGTGCCCAAATACACACTTTGTGTTGTTGACCTTTGAGCCTGGACCACTAAAATCAAATCAGTTCATCCTTGGGCCTGAGTTGGCATTTTTGCTAAATCTAAATTAAGTTCTATCTAGGCATTCCTGAAATATCTCGCTGAAGAGAATGATATAGGTCACAGTGAATTTGAATTTTTGTGAAATTTTGTCATGCTGAGCAAAAAAATGCGTTCGGCCATTTCAAAATGTTTTGGATCAAATGATTAATTAAGGCAATGATCAACATACGAAAATGACTGTTGCAGCCACAGAGTCCCCCATGGTGCAGGTTTTTGCTTATGTCCATAAAGACATTTTAAATTATTGATAAAAATCTGCAATTCCGAAGTTTCTTAAAAAAAAATAATTGCATGACAGATTTATAAACACAAATTCTCTATGTGCATGTCCCAATACAGCAGTGAAATACTGGTTCGGATCTTGATAATAATCATCATCTGCTCGATACTTCTATGGTTATTCCGGCAAAATGAATCACAATGAATGCGCTCTGTTTGGAAATACTACATGTTCCAGTCATGTGTGTTTAATGTGTTTAATGATGGACCAGTGTCCTTCCACAGAAGACTACCTGGCTGAAGACAATTTGTGAAATGACTCAACAGCACTGCGAGTGAGGCTTTGTTCAAACTGCAGAGAAATATGATTTATGTGTCTCAAATCAGATTTTTAAGACAGACTGTTATGTGCATGTGATCAGATTGGATTTATGTGTCCCGACATCACCACGCCATGGGCACGGGTTGCCGTGGTAACGATGTAGGCGTGAGTATGCGACTGACGCAGATGACCAGCGCGGAAGCATGCGGAATTGAGATCTGCTCGGAGATCCATCATCTCGCCCTCCAAACGGCAATGCTATCAAGAGTGGAGCTCCTCCGGTGCACCGCACAAATTGGGTGACTGAGGAGGCTGGGAGACATCGCAATGCTCCAGCCATGGCGAGCGTCACCGCGCGCGCAGCGAGAGAGCCAGGCAGTTTATTTCAGCAGCTGTCCACAGACTGCTGTTCTCGTTGTCGACCATCTGCTAAAACTTTGCGTTCGACTGCTCAGCGGCGCTTTCATCACTCTAGACTTGACACTGCTGTAGTTGTCACGTTGCGAGGGAGCGGAAAAAAAAAAGAAAAGAAAAGATGCTTTGAAATCAGACATGTGTGGCGTCCAGGCTGTAAAAAGCTGATTTGGAACCAGTGGTTTGGATATTGTTTGCAAATATCCCACCACTACATTTACAGAAAATTCTACCCAGACTTTCTAGCATAAATCTGGATTCAGTTTGGATATAACATAAATTGGTCTGGGCTGGCAGTCCGAACAAAGTCTGACATTGTTAATGTACAGGAAAGTGACTGCTGAGCGAGTCCTAGATCAAATATGAGTAGGCGGACACACTCACTCACACACACCCTTACTTTAATCAATTAATCTATTTACGGAGAAATACAAATTGCTGTTCAGAGTGAGTTTCCGCCGCAGCGAGGGTGACACAAGAGCCTCACAGACTTCATTATGTTACATCCTCTCAAAAGCTGCAGCCTATATGTCCTAATCTGTGAAATGTTAGCCTGGCAAACATCTCTCTGCTCAGGCCACTGGTTTCTTTGTGGCTCAAGCAGTCAACAACACTGATTAATAGATGTGAAGGAGCAAGTATTGGTGAGGTTGCTTTCTTTCATACTTCGTCCTTTTCTTCCTCCTTTGAGCACTTTGGCGCTGATGTTTAAAAGGGTTGACTTGAGGTCAGCTTGAGATTTTACACCTCAACGAGAGAGAGATGGTTTATAAGTATGATAACGTAGTTGGGCACCGCTTGCCGGTGTCCTGAATATCACACCTGCTGTCTCGCAATGAAGTCCGACACACGCCGACAGTCACTCGGTTCCAAAAAATTCAGACAGTTAATTTTCACATGCCAACGTACACGCCGGAAACATTACATACCCTTTAAAACACCATTACAACATGGTAGCGGTGACAGATTCGAAAATGACTCGGGGTGTGCGGTATTGTACAGTGCTCCCCTTGTCAAAACAGAACGTGTGTCGGGACCCAATAGGGTGGAAAAGTGCAATCCTGTATTGATTTTGGTGCTGTTGCAGATCGATCACAGCTGGTACGAGTCCGAGGAACAAGATAAGGGACATTTTCCATTCTATTCATCATGGACAGATAAGATGTGCTGACATCTGCGAGCTGCTGTTTGTCAGTTGGATCTCTTTAAGTGTTGGTGAATGAGCTCATGAAGACGCACACGCACTCGCACATACAAACATGCACTCAGCAACCGCCATTTAACAAGGCTGCTTATATTCATAGAAAAGAAATTACATGGGGAAAACGCCATTCGAAGCAAGAATAGATGAACAAAAGTGGCATGAGTAGGGTTCAGGGAAGTGGTGAAAACAGAGTGTTTGAAGTCGGTCGGATGGCGTAAAGAGCCTGGCCTGTTGTTTGATATTCATCAGTGAGCGTAGGAGTGGAAGTGAGGACGGAGGAGGGGTGGGTAGAGGGGCGTGGGGGGTCAGGCAGGTGCGTTGTGAAGAAAGAGGAGCGACTGATAAGGAAAAAGAGGAAAGAACAGAGGTGATGGAGAGGAAAAGTCAGCGAGAAAGTGTGGTAGAGCAGCAGCGAGATGGAGGAACAAAAAAGATGGAAGTGGAAAGAACAAGAAAGAGGGTGGGGGTGAAGTGAGGTTCGTTTCTCACCTGTCCCACTCATTGGGTAGCCAGGAGAGGGGGAGAAGACCTGCGAGGCGAAGTCTTCAAAGGTCATGACCTCTCTGTGGTTCTGGACAATGGCTTCCAAGTAGAGTGCCCTCTCCTCATAGCTGATTGGCTCTCGTTAAGGGAGAAAACATAATGATGACAAAGCCTCCATTAGCGCGTAACGTAGTTCATGAGATTGCTACGAATTTGGCCTTTTCACGGCCGCATTGCACATGTATTTTTTTACCAGGGAACCGAGAAACATCTTAACCGGGCAAGGCAACACCACCATCAGCAGCCCAGCCAGAAGCAAATATGGAACAATCAGCCATACCACATAACCCCAAATGAGACAGCAGTCTCTAAAATAATCATAAAAAAAGAAAGTAAGAATACATCACTGCTGGCTTGATGCTCCGAACATCTCCTCTCGTACTGCTCTTCTCTCTAATAGAACCCCTGCTGCAGGCTGCATGTCTAGGACCACCCTCCCCGATGTGCTGCCTGCCACTTCTCCGTGCCATCAGGGGGAAAATTGGAGCCATTTGAAATTCAGAGTGACAAGCAGCGACTGGAGCCTGGGCAGCCAGCATGCAGGATGGATGGCCAGATTCGAAATGGGGAAAGCACAAATAAATGAATAAGCTTGCAAAATGGCTGCCGGGTGAGGGTGGAAAACATTCTGTTGGCCATTATCATGTCATTATCATAGATATATTGCACTAAGTCTGTTGTGGAATGGTGTGGAATGGAGGCAAGTGCTGGATAAAACATGGCGGAGGAACCCAGTGGACTAAAATCGGATGGCCTAATGACTGCGAGCACTTTTGAGATTTAGCTGTGCATAGTCGAGTCCGATTATTCCCGCGGCTGTCCGTTTGCAGCCATGTTTCCTCGCAAGGCGACACCCAACAAATTACTTGACAAACACAAGCACCCTTTCTCACAAACACACACGGCTCTAGTTGTTTAACATGGAAGGGTCCCTCCCCCCATCCCGTTATGACTGCCAGGGTGGAGTGGCACTGGGCTGCGGCTGACGCCAAGGATGAGCCAGGCTGAGCTGAGATAGCCTGGACGGGCCGAGAGGCTCTGTTCTGGGTTAGATAGATAGGACGAGACAGTGACTGGGCAGGAGGCCTGCTGTGGGCACATGCCGCCACAGCAGGGGCCAAGGCAACCATGACCAATGGCTTTGAGGGAACCGTGGCAAAGCGGGGGTGACGGGCACCTGAGCCGGGACACAGAGGGTGTGATGGCCAAGCTGCTCACAGGGACAGACAGAAATGGACAGAGGGTAGACAAAGGCTCCGGTAAAAGAGGAGGATGGGGAGTAGGATTAGCTTGTATAATTGTAGAAAAGGTGTACATGCTGCATGGATGCTGTGAGGACAGAACATCAATCTTGTGTATATATATATATGAAAAATATTCCTGAACTAAGTTTTTCTTGCCATGAGTCTTCTTTTTTGCTCATTCTGCGACAGAATCATAGTGATTTTAATTTGAACACATCTCAGGACATGACAACAAGAAAAATACTGGAGGAAAACGTCCCACACAGAGCTGAAAGGAGAAAAGACACCATATAGTTATCTGCTCTTTACAGGGTCAGGATCTCCATTCAGAGAATGTAGAACGGAATGACTTAAAGCATGTAAAAACTCTATTCCCTTTTTTTCCAGTCATAGTCAGACATGCAATGTCATGGTTTTCTGTCACTTGCTGGAAACGGTGTTGGACAAAGAGTGGGCATCCCAGGCTCTGCTGCCATGGTAACTTGGGTCAAAGCTCTGTTCGGGGGGTCATATCCCAGGTTTTATGGATGACAAACAGAGAAAAAGGATGTTTTTTTTTTTAAAGCACAAAATGTGCCCAGATAGCTGATAACTGGAAGACAAATATGTGCGAACGAAGGAGAAGAAAAGAGGGAAGAAACAGGGAGGGCTGCAAATGAAAGACAAGAAAGATGGGGAGAGACGGAGAAGCTCAGCACAGCGTGGGTCAACAGAGCCATATGGCCGTCCATTATAAGGGATGCAGATGACTGCAGGCCTGTTATTGAGATTCCTAAAGCAAATATTGACTCCAGCTGGAGCAGACGCTCTTCTCTGACTCTGACACACGCCTTTCCTTCACTACTTCCTTCCGCTGCATAGTTACACAAATGGATTATGGTGGGTGAGAAAAAAAACAGAATGAAATGAATGGACATGAGAGTAGAATTATGAAGAGACAAGGGGAAATATATGACAGGCAACGAGGGGGAAAGACGGGCGGGGAGGGAGGGAGACTAATAAAAGGTATTCTGGAGAAGAGGGAAAGCGAGAGCCATAATCAGCTCACTTAAGTAAATGTACAATGCTATTTGAGGGGGGGGGAAATAAATAAATAAAAAAAATGGCTGCACAGAAAATAGACCTGATGCACAGTGAGGGGTAATCTTAACCTCTCTCTGTCTCTCGCTCACTCGTACGCCCTCATCTTTCTGCTTGTCTCTAATTACTAAGCCAGGGGCACAGCTTGTTCCCCTGCATATGCACAGATGCTGCTGCCTCCATGCACTAACTTAATCAAGGGACACATCCAGAACAGCGATGGAAAGATTACGTCCATGTCATGGACACCAAATCCGCTGACCTACTTTTAGGGGAGAAACAATCAACAGCTACCTCATAAGTGCCTGGTTATGTTTCTCGTTAGTGGCAGAGGTGGATCACAAAATAAATGGCACACTTTTATGTTGTAAAAGCTGCACATATGACCTGGGCTCGCGTGAGGCTTCGAGATATTTTGTGCCATAAAAATTCTCATAAAGTTAGGGACAAACTATAAAAAGGCGAATGCCGGCAGGTCTGCATTTACACACATGGACTGCAACTGAAGCCACCCGTGACATAACTCGTTTATAGCTAAACTGAGGGGGACAAGCGAAGGACTCTGGTATGAGGAAGTAGAGTATGCTGCACCACTTAGGGAATTTCTGAGGAACCCCTATGTTCCAAATGGCTGCATTCCTATTTGGGAGAATAATAGGAAAGCAGCGCAGTATCTATGGAGCGTGTCAGCTATTGGGAGAAAGAAAAGTTCCCTGGTCTGAGTAAATGTAAAACAATGTTGGTCGGTGGATTGATATCTGCAGATGCAGTGAGAGAAGAAAGGAAAATCATTTTTAAAGGATAATGACCATTTTCTCCCAGCTTCTCCTTTGCTTTATGCCTAATGTGATAAAGGCACTGATTTATTGCTGGAATGTGGCATTTGAGCCACTTATGTTCTACCTCCAAAAACTCCGGCAGAGAAAGACAGACCAACAGTCTTACCTGTGAGAGCATACGTGCATGTGTATATGCATCAGCGTACATGTGCATGCATATGTATCCGTGGGTGTGTGCACGTATGCATGCATATGTATATGTGCTGGCCAGATGGCACGAGGGGTGGCCCTTAGGGGAAAGCGGGGGTCAAGCGTCTTTGTGGATCAAAGCCAAGGTCAGGGCAGCTGCAGTGGCCCATGTTCAAGGTGAACGGAGGCCTCAGATGGCTCTTCATTAGCAGGCTGCTCCATCTCTGCTGGACCTCATCAGCTAACCACCAGCAGCCCCTCATCACCATCTCCCTCTCTTTTTCCTGCGTCCGTCCACAGGGACCTGTCCTGAAACTGCCCGTCCACTGGGATCCATTCTGTACTGTGGCTAACCCCACCTGGTGCATGCACCACCATACACATGCTCACGCACTTAGGCTTTTGTGCATAAGTAGGCACAACACACACACACACACACACACACACACACACACACACACACACACACACACACACACACACACATTAACCCCCTCTACCCACACACACGGGTCCCCAAAAGAGCCAATGTTGACCTCTGATCTGGTGTCTCCCTGGAGAGCAGCATCCTGACCATCCAGTTTCACTCAGTCTTTGTGTTCCTCAGTCGCCCCGCTGGCAGAAGGCCTCACGACACACACACACACACACACACACAGAGCAATTGCGAGATAATTCAAAGGTGACGTTTTTAAACTTTACAGTAGCA
>CAAKHG010015286.1:0-10528 GCA_901007715.1 Dactylopterus volitans | reverse complement strand
CATTGAGTAATACTGTATGTGGTTACTTCTTAATGATTTGTATAGCTGAGCCTAACAAGCAGATTTTTAAATTTGGCAAACAATATGGCCTTTTCTCTGGCCTAAGCTTAAGGTCAAGTTTAGCATTTTTTTTGTCCGACCTGTGGCAATAATCTAAAAGGAACAAAGCTGTCTCCATTTTTCATCTGTTATATTTGTTAGGGGTCAAGAAAATTAACAATATAGTCAGGTAACAGTTTTTTGTGGCTATGAATAGCACTGGAATTATGGAATAGCTATAGACAAATTGACCTTTTAAACCTAAACTTTCTCTAGTTTGGTCTTCACTGGTGACATGATGGCAAAAACCGGACTTCGCTTCCAGCGAAACACACAAAAGTCGTTCTGCTCAGGTGGTGAAAACATGTAGAGAAAACTGAAAAGTCATAAAAATGAAGAATATTTGTTTTTGACTGCACATCTTTGGAATACAGATCGACAGGCAAGTGGCTGTCTCTCCTCATGATTTTCCAGGGTTTTACCGCTATCTAAAATTTGAACTCAAGGATTTTTCAGGCATGTTCAAGGGATTTAAACTGCAACTTTACAGACTTTTAAAGTCTTTATCTTCACATCTTAATTGTTGATGTGAATGCATGTACACTGACTACAGGAAGTTAAAGAATCTGTTTATATCAAGCAATATTGGCGGTCTTATTCAGAACATGGCATACTTTAATATTCATAGCATGTCATTCAAAACCTGGCATGATATGTAACTTTTCAAAAATAATTCACATTTCATGACATCAGTCATCAACATAAGAAACGTTCACTATTTATATTCAATGAACCTTAGTCAGAGGTCTGCGCTCTCCAAGATCACTTCTAGTCTGGGAAGTGATATTTTTTAAAACCGGTTTTCAGATGTGCAAGCCGGACTGGGATGTATGTTGACTCAATTGTACAATAAGTGGGTCATTTACTCATAACATATGTACAAAGTTAGCAGATGCATATGTTTAAACCCCAGTAGAACAAATGAAGGCTCTGCAACTTTTAATTTGGAACTACATCTTGAAGGGATTTATGCAACATCTCAGCAAGAATTTACCAAGCTAGCAACCGAGATATGGGCATAATAATTACCTTTTAACTGTGGTATGAGCTTACTCAAGTTGCCGTGTTAGACATTTCCTCTACACACATAACTGCTAACCAAATACCAAAAAAACTGAGTGGTGTTTCATGGCTCCAGATTTGTTTGTATACCAGCATAAGCATTTGTATAAATAACTGCCTACTTATGCTACTCTATGCTGCTCTAATCCTTTTTACTTGCTTGTTTCTGCTCTCAAGACACAATAGACATAAGTGTTCTGTATTTTTTTTTTTTATATACTGAAAAAATAATCACCAGTGGAATGAACACAATCATTCAGGGTAACACAACCATTAAGGGTAAAACACACTTTCAGAGGTCATTGCGAAATGATGCACAACACTTACTGGAGGACAGGAAATCAGTAACACATTGGGAAAAGGAAAGTCAACAGAAGATTTGGGATCCTGGATTTACTGGGACTTTTAGGTTTGTTAATGCTATCTTGGACAGTGGAAAACAAATGTCCTTTTATTCTATGTCGTGGGGGTTGAAAGACTGAATATAAGCTCCGCTCTGTGTGAATCATCCCCATAAATTCAGCAATAGTTTAAAATGAAAATATATTTAAATTAGGCACTCATAACAGTATAGGCAGTATTGGCCCCTTTTCTTCTACAACATTCAACACCACTGGAAAAACAAAGACAGCAGCAGATGCGCGTGTATCTTACAGACCGGGCCCACATTTCCTGACTTTGTGAGTAAAATTTACTGTGTCCCACTGAAATGTGGGAATATTCAGCATTTCGAAAGGTTTCAAACAAAATGTTCTAGGTTATAATGCAGCTTTTGCAGAGTTCCTCAGTCCACTCATGGCTAACATTCATCTTTTGCTTTATACATTTTGCAATGACAGAAACCACAGCAGCTTGATTCTGACAGTTTCACCGACATCAAATACAGTAAGAGCTATAAAGACTCAGCCACTTGTTTGCACTGGCGCTTTAAGAGAGTGGACGAGCAGCTGAAGGCTTTGGGGATGTTCCTGGGTGACTTCCTGGTCACAGGGATGTTTTTTGTGTGGATCGCTGCAGCAACACATCCATCTGTTAGTCTTTTATATGAGAGAGGTAATTTTGTGGCTGAACCCCAATGGGTACACACTGTAATCAGATGTAGTACTCCTTCATGCTGTCCCTGACTGAGTTGTGGAGGTGCATCTCTGTCCTGTAGTCAGTGTACATGCTGAGGCTATTCTCCTGTTTGATGCTGCTGCTGTTCCTCTGGGCCTGCCGCCGCTGGTAGAGGAGGCGGGTCATCACAGCCAGAGCGCACACAGCGATGAAGACCACTGCTGTGACCACTCCTGTGGAACGGCATGGACGATGCAGATTAGCAGATGCCAGTGGACAAAGTCAAACAGAGCTTTTCCTAAAGTCAGTTGCAGTATTACAGAAAAAAAAAAAAAAAAACCTAAGTCAAAACCATTGCTAGCACGCTAAAAGTCTCAGCACAGTGCAGTCTCATATTAGCAAAATATTTACAGGTATATTATTGGACAAAGAGATTATTAAATGAATGTTAATATGTGCATAGCTCATCACCAAGCTGAGACACATTTAATTATTTCACCACTGATGTATGTACACAAGTTCTTTAAATCCTTGATTACATTTTTACGCAAACAGTGTAATAGCAGTGTCCTCTGTCGGATTAATGTTTGCCAGCCCCAAAATATTCTATCTAAGATGTGACATATTTGTTTTAAAAACAGCAAGCATGCAATTACAATATTTAATGCCCTGTTAATTGATATGGGCCACCGACAGGAAACTAGTTCATTTACACATCCAGAAGACAACATTAAAATTTATGAGTCAGTCCACTACTTTAGCTGCTAGACGCTCCCCTGCGTTCACCAGCTGGTTGCTGTGTCTGTTTACTGTTTGGTGCAGAGCAGGTAGTTTACACTCGGTATATTGTTTTCATGAAAACATGATTACGACCACTTAAAACAAAGGAATATACAGTAAGTTGAGTATGTTTGTCGCCCAGATTTTCTCTGTCCTCTATAGAGAACTTTATCAAACTGACTAAAGTCTGTGTCACATGTTCACATGTCCAGCTTTAATGCTCAGATTCGATTACTTTGGCTGCTGTTTTTTTGCTAACATTTTACTATCGAATTCCAACGTGAACTGTTTATGTGCTTAAGCATTATATGCAGCACTCTATCATGCGGAGCTAAACACGAAGGCCACTTAAGTCACTGGACAGTTAAATCTTCAAATTGGTGAGCAGGGAAAGCCAGCAAATTTGGGGAGACGTTAACAGGGATGAGGACAAGCTTTTTGCTCTAAAGCCATGATTAAAGATTTGTCATTATAAAGCTTGTCTCATCACTAATATCAAGGCTGAAGTGGTACCTCTGCCTAGTGTTTCAGTTACGTCCTCATCCGTATTGAACAGCAGATATAACACACACAACATGGCCAAGCTGTTGGCCAGAGTTAGGTGATCCACGACTGCTTTATTGGTCTGAGTCTTTAGCTTCTTTAAATTTGGCTTTCAGGCTCTTAATTTTTACACTCACAACACACTTTGCCTCCCCACTGATGAGCTCTAATACAGCCCTGATGAAGGCCTGTGGCTACAATGCGTCGGCTTGTTTTCAGTTTGTATGGTCATGCTGCAATAAAGGCTTTTTAAATCTCTCTCCCACTCTGAGTGCCTCAGTTCCTGCTACCACACCTGTCTTCCATTTTGAATTTGCTGTGACTCCAACACAGAATTCTAAGTAACACCCCTCTAAAGTGATGTAAAAGTTGCAAGATTGGATGTGACTGCTCAGACTTCGGTTGCACAAAAAAAAACAAAAAAACATCAGGTTTAGGACCAATCTGAAAATGCCCCAAATCTAATATGGCGATCAGATTGCATGTGGCAAGCTGTTCATGCCACGAGGAAAAAGTCTCTTGAACCAAAAAAAAAATCTGATTAGGTCTCCATACTCAGTAAAATGAGCAGCGTTATATATTTGTTGACCATTTTAAAGCAACACTTCTACAGAGTTGTGGGTGCTGCTTCTTCACAATGATAATGCCATTTCAACTAAGAAGTTAAGCTGCACAAAAAGGGAAAAACATACCTGCTATTACTGCCAAATCATTTTGGGTTTCATGGTCATTTTGCTTCTTGTTATTTGGTGTTACAGCTTGATCTGAAAAAGCACGTCAGAGAGAAACAAACATTTATTTGTTCTTTTGTAGTTGAAACACCTTTGTACTCTGCTAATAAAATGGGCAATCTCAGAAATAAAATAAGTTGAAATAACTTGTAGAAGTTTAAGAAATACATGCTAAATTATGAAAGAAATGCATTTTTTTTTTGCCTTTTTTTAACATTTATGGCACATTTTAAATACTTTAATCAATTATGTTTAATTTACATCAATGAACTTTTTGTTTAAGTTTTACAGACTCTAGGGTCATGAAGCATTTGAAGATATTCCAAGAACTGACATCTTTATAAGCAATAACATTAATGAATAATACAAATGAAGGAACTAGTTCTGTTCAGTTGCTGAGTTTAAAGGGGTTAACTCTATTTATACCTGAAATTAATTTTAATTTTTAACAGAATTAATAGCACCTGGGCTAAATGCAGCCTAAGATTTCCATAATCACTTACTTTGGTTTTAACATCCTTTTCCAACAACTGGACCCTCATCATTTGCGTGCATGTACGGACTGAAGCAGTTTCAAATTTGTTCACGGACCATAAAAAAACCCCAATGACTTCTTTGCCTTATCATTCAGCTAAACTTGGAAACAAGTGTTTAGCATTAGTGTGCAAGTGTGTGTGTACCTTGCAGAGTGTGTGAGGAGTCTGCCAGAGCTCCACAATTTGACTGGACCAATGGACCACGGATGGTGACCAACGAGCTTCCTCGATTTGTCAGCGCTGCTTTCAGGAGTGCCACGTTATTGAACTGAACCAAAGACAGGCAGCCGATAAAACCCTTCGAAGCTGCTTGTATTACTTCCTCACTGAAACCGTCTCCTCCTGCAGGGACACAGCAGGGACATAAAAAAGTCGGGCGATAATAAACACACCTCTGGATCTTCTAAATTAGTCACCTCCGAAGCGTTGACAAAAGAATGACGTTTAGACACAACACATTGATGGAAATACCACAGTGGGGAGATTAATTATTAGCACTCAGGCAAACCGTGTGGGAGGACTTACTGGCGACTTTGCCTGATGTCAATGTTCTGATCAAGATCAGCTCTCCATCAGATGGGAGCGAGTATTTTCTGTGGATGTCCTCGTCGACCTGGTCAAATGGAAAAAAAAAAACAAACTCAAGAAAATTTGTTGACACTCACGGACCACTGCGTTGCTAATGTTAGACTGAACTATTTGCATTTGCATCAGGTCCCTGCACCTTTCCAGTTGTGTCAGAGGTTTTATGTGGTTTTCTCATAAGTGTCCTTGTCCTAAACCACTGATCCATAATTAAATTCAACTTTACCACAATCCCGAAGGTGAGCTAACTGTATGCTCCGGACATTCCTGAGATCGCAACCAAGGTCACGGTTATTTTGATGTAAAACAGTTGCGGTGTCGCAAACCTGTCGGCTGCACTGTTTGATTAAAACAATGTCACAAAACAGCCAATTCAAGTCATTTTTTTGGTTTTACATACTAGTTGATTTGATATTGAAAACAACACACATATGTTACCATGTCACCTTGCGGACCACTAGTGGTTACTCATGGACCCCCAGTGGTCCGCAGACCACTCGTTAGGAATAGCTGCTTTAGTATAATGAGTAAGATCTCTGTGTTTTCTGTAAAAACACTGGCTTATTGATTTGCTGACATTATGGGGTATGAGAAAGTTACATCCTTTACGGATGTGATTAAAGTCAGATTCTCAATTGGTAGTAAGTCATCAACAAAAAGCCTGTCAGCCACTTGCACTCATAATTGCATTATGAATAGAAGGTTCTTACAGTAATGCATCGAGCCTGCAGTTATAATTATTTATGATTATTTTTATTCTCATATTTGGTCTCGATGTCTTGTAGCACTTTTCTGGCACTTGTGCATGTTTAGACAAACGGAGCAAGTCTCATTGTTTTTTTGTTGTTTTTTTTGTTTTGTTTTTTGCATTGGCACTAAATGTTACCACTGCATAAAATCTCCTCATGTGAAAAACATTTGAAAGAAGGTTTGTCCAAGTCATGACCTGCACCTGCACATAGATCTGCTTTCCCACGCGATGGATTCTGACTCGATGGAGGCGGCCGTCTGCCAGGCTGCTGATGGCGGGGCTGAACATGTCTGGCTTCCTGCCTGTCTGAAGGCGATACCAGATCTGCAGACTCCCTGGATGCGAAACATGAAAAGACGTGCAACAATCTCCTTTCAACACACCACTGTATCAATCTTTACCTCGGCACTTGAAGACGCTTGAATCCCTGCTGTGCTCAATGCTTATGTAAAGCCAGGCATGAATATTGGCGAGAGAATTCTATCAATCCATTCTGACCTGTAGGTGCAGACTGCATTTTTTATCCTAAGTAGGAGAAGAGAGTATTGTGCTTCCTGAAGTGGCATGGGTTTTTAGAATTTTTACAGATATGTGCTGATATTTTTCACATCTGTGGCTCCTCACTCCCACACAGAATAAAGCAATACATGTTGCTGACAGATCATAAAGTCAAGAACATATGCATTGTGAATGGGAGCTACTTTAATATTTCAGTTCTTGGTAACAAGGTCCAGGGCCCTGTCTTTCATTTTGAGTGCTGAAACTGGGTTAGCGTCTGTAGATGAAGATCGCTGGATGACGGCTGCAGTTTCATATTAAAAGCATGAAAAAAAAAATTCCCTGTGAAATAAAAGATTATTTATTTATAGTGCAAAAGAAACACCAAAAGACTTTTAATTTTTCATAAAATTCAGTTGTTTTTCATTTCAGCAAAATAGATTTCAATTCATTTTGTACTTTTATTTTGGTTAATTGCATTTTATTTAAAATAGATTATGCTGTCAAAGGACATTTCACCAGAATGAATTTTGATACTTTTCAAAAATGGAAAAAAGGGAGCAGAATTGCAGAGAAGGATCTTCATAATTAAAGTGTTTTCATGCAAGCTAACATATTTGTGGAATAATTTTGAATCTTTTATTCTAAGTAGAATGTGAAGCAATAATAATATATTGCCAGTTTTGTTAACTGGTTGTCAGTGGCAACATTCCCAGAAAAAATAATTAGTTGGCACTAATGCAAACGGAATATTTGCTACTTCTGCAGTTTCACATTAAAAGCATGAAACACGGTAACTTTTATTATGAAGTTGCCAAAGGATATGCGGTGTGTCAGTGAGTGCTATCCTCACCAAAAAGAGTGCACAAAAGAGGACAGCAGTGATTTTCTGCATTTTGTGAAAGCAGAAAATATTCAGGGAATAATGGAATAAGAAGCTAATGAGCTGGTACATGAAGAGCTGCAGGCAGCAGTCTGCACTCCTGCTTCTCAATGAGGTAACAGCTTCATTCACTGGTCACAGGCTCGTGGTTGCTCACACAATGATGGAAAAAGGCCATTTATCGTCTCTGTTTTAACAGCTGTTATTTGTTTTGCTGCCCCCAGAATTCTGGGAACTGCAGTATCAGCTTGCTGTTACAACCAGTAACAACATCAAATATTCAGAATTGTAATGTCTGAGTTTCATTTTTGGTATGTCTCAAGAGTTTTTGTGGTCCGCGGTGTTGATGTGAATGAGGACTTCCCTTGATAATTTGAATGTAAAGCTTGCCTTTGCTAAATTTTGGACCTATTCTGGTCCTTCTTTTTTGTCATGATCAGTTCCAGTTGCCAATGAAGAAACAAGTTAAAAAAAAAAAGACTGTATCCATTATTTAATGTGTCATATCCAATCCACATTTAAGTAAATATTTGATACAGATTGGTGTTGATATCAGCATAGTTCCAATACTAAAGTATATTTCTTTGACGTGACTTTTAACCCCCTGAGCTACAAAAAAAAAACAGTATGATTATCTCAGCAGTGCAAGGGTCATAAAAAACACCTGCACATGCACAGCCACCTTAGATTATTACTTTTACACAACTTAAGTGTTTCTCATCCCATATATCTCCATGTGTGACCAATTATAGAGTATATGTACCGTTTCTTGCCAAGATGACAGCAATGTATTGCTGGCTGAAGGTGTTGACGGTCAGGAGCATGGCTGGACTCTGAAAGGTGATGAAGCTGAAGGAAATGTCCTCTCTGGCTCTGCTGCTGCTTTCTATGGAAACACTGGAGGCCTGCGAGCTTCTGTTCAGCATCACTGAGAAGGGCTCCTGAAAGGTGTAGGTCACTGAGGACTCTCTGTCAAAGGACACCGACACCTCTGCGCACACAGAGCACAGAACAATGGGTTTCAGAACAGCGCGGTTAAAGCTCAAAGACAAAGGCGTAGCTCTTCAAGGCTGCGTTGCTGAATTACACTCTAGCAAATGAGGGTATTAGAGGAAAAGCATTGTGAAATATTTTTCACATTTGCATTAAATATGACTGTGTTAAATAAAAATCTGTCATTAATTAGAGGCACAAAGGCCCCTGTGATCCAATCAGCCAATTACACGAGTTCACAACTGCATCTGAATGTACCTCCACGTGTATCTCTGGTGACCACCTGAGATATCGCCAGGTCTCACTCTCTACGTGCAAGTAAACTGTGCGTGATTTATGCTTGAGAAGAGCGTATACATTGTGTACGGCAACAGTGCACTTCTCGCGCCTTGAGTTAGCCTGATCTTAAACCTGCATCCATCCCACTGCTTCCCAGTCCTGGTCCTTGAGGTCCGCCCTGCATGTTTTAGATGTCTCCCTTCTTCAGCACACCTGATTCAAATCACTGGGTTCTTGCCAAGCTTCTGCAAAGTTTGACGATGAGCTGATCATTTGAGTCGGAGAAGGGAGACGCGTAAAACATGGTGGGGATAGGGGACCTTGAGGAGCAGGACTCGGAAACACTGATGTGATCTATGGGGTATAACCAGCAAACGGAACGCAACATCAAAGACTTATTTTCATACTCAACCATTTTGATGGTCCGCCATAACAACTATATACTGGGTCCATCTACTGTCATGTTCCAGCCACACCAAATCACGATGCAGTCGGTATATCTCTATGGACCGTTTGAATTTTTTATATCATACAGTAATTATAATATGACACTTTTGGCGTGGGAATGAGTCCATATTTCTGCTTCATTTATTTAATAGGGACAGTGAATCCAATGAGTATCAATATCTAACTGTGCCAGATTATAGCCAGAGGCAAGTTTCCATCTGTAGTCCCTTGGCAGGTTGATGTAGGATCAACATAAAACAAGACTTGGAAAATTAGAAACAACAAAAATAAGTGGAGTATTTGACAAAAACACACATACAACAATATCAGAAGTGAGGTAACAGATGCTCCTCATGACAAAACAGGAATGAGATTAGATCAGTTGGATCACCAAAGGCAAATGTTAATGCAGGTTTGAACAATGTGCGTACATTTATATAGCTAAACACTTGCATATTCTAAGAATATAAACATGCACTCTCTCTATGAAAACTTCTTAATCTTGCACACTAAACCATTACTGGCTCCAAACTACTTGTAATGTCAAAAATCACCATTAAAGGAACTCATAAAAACACACTTTTTCAACACTTTTTCGATGAAACTAGCCCTTTAGCTGTCTTCACATTTTGTTATCTTGACTTTTTTTTTTTTCACACAACAATCATAATAATTCAAATCCTGTGGTGGAAATGGCTCTAATAACTAACTGACCAGAAGAAACCAATGGAGCAAACATAGCCCGAGGACCTTATACAAGTTGGTGATGATCTCTGTGAAAGTGAATTTCCTCCTGCGAGTATAAACGATGGAATTCAGAAAAACCAATGATCTGAAACAGACAATCTAACAGTCAAATTGCCAAGATTAAAGAAGTGCAGGTGGTATCAGATAAAATAAATGAAGCCCAACAGAGCTGTGTGAGGACGACGGAGGAGAGAAGAAAGGACAAGGGGAAAGAGTGCTTCTGCTCAGCCTACCAGACAAACATGAGGACTCCCAAAATCTCCATTTAATACTTTTAACATGTCGACGAAGAGATGCATTAAACAGAATAACAATAGCATTTTTAGTTTGAACAAGGAAGAGGACCCATGAGTTTGGACTGTTCTGAATGCCACAGTATATATGTATGTCTTTTATTACTTTGAGACGGTATGTTGGCCTTATTGAAAGGAAGGAAGCCGTATCTATTGGGTTAGGGTATTAAACATTGGAAATATAAATTGGAAATGTGTTTGCTTTGTACAGGGTGTGTTTATTTACTTGTCGATGTGTTTACAAG
>CAAKHG010015281.1:13201-25159 GCA_901007715.1 Dactylopterus volitans | reverse complement strand
CAGGTCAGCTGGAAGTTGAGCAGAGCCGTTGGGGAGGAGCCTAAAAGTCCGGCGCACAGGGGAGGACGAATGTGAGACAGAAATGGGAGGTGAGAGAGAAGCGTTGAAGTACCCTGGAAGGCGTGGAGAAAAGGGGGAACCAATGCTCACTCCCCTTTGTCTGGGCCAAGTGATGGAAGGCAGGAGAAAAGCATGAGGAATGGGAACAAGGGAACAGAGGAATTAAAAAAGCATAATGTGGTGATAAGTCCCTTCACTTGGCCGCGCCGATTTACTCTGAAGTGACTAAACCCTTTTGTTCCCAGCTTTTGTTCCTCCACTTAAAGTAGAGGAGCAAATAAATGCCTACATACGCATTCACGGGCCCATCATCATGATAAAGAATATGTGTTTTTTGTTTTTTTTTATACACCATGATGATTTAAATGAAACACTTTTAAACAGATGAACACACAAAAGGAGCTTTAATCCCCTTTTTGAATGAATGCCGCTAAAGCCACATGACAAACCAGCCTTGAATGCTGCAAACCACCTTTCGGAATAGTCAAATGTGTCAAGGCGATATTTACGCTACTTTGTGACACCTGAATACAGAAGTCATCGCTGTAGCTCGGCGGTATAACAAAATAACAGTGTTAACAGCACTCAAAGCCTTCAATCAAGAGGAAAAAGCACAGGGCTGGGTTATCTTTCAGAGGGGAAGACGTTGTGTTTTGTCAGGGGTAGGCGAGCACCGACACTCTAATAGCCCTTGTCTCCTGTATGGCTGGTATTTCTGAGGATTGTTATTGGTGGGTGATTCTTGGTGCAAGATCACATCTGGATCCCATCCTCCCAGCCGCTCCGTGCAGCGCCGCACAGCAACAAGAAACAGCTGTGAAAAACTGGCTTCAATTAGCCTCACATTCTCCCTGACAGTTAATCCCTTTCTACTCTCTCCTCTCGCCGTTTTTTTTTTTTTTCCTTTTAACTGTTCCCTTTTAACCGTTAGGTCACTCTTCTCTTCCTCTTTTTTTTTTTTTTTTTTAAGCTTTGCTTCAGGTTGCCACTCTGTCTGAGGTGAAAGACAGGGGAGTGCAGTGTGTTGAATTGGAAACAGATCCCAGGAGTGGGAGCTCAGAGGTCTCACAAAACACAGAACATGACAAATCCTATCTGTTTGACAAGACGGATGCTGTTTGTGGTGGTTTGGGATTCAACACAAGGGAAGTTGGGCCGCAAAGCATTTCCAGTGATTGGGTAGTAAATGCTTCATTACAATTAGGGTACTTTTAAATCCTTGATTACAATTCTCACAGCAGTGCAATTTAACTGAAAGCAAAGCCAAATTGTCATTTTGTCACATTATTACTTAACCGAAAGACGCCAGATTCTTTGTTGTGGTTCTCACATGAGGAGCGCCGGCCACCAAAGTGACCCCATAAATTCAGCTCTCATCTCTTCTCCCACTAAAACCACACTTTGCAAATGCTTAAGTGTAATCCAGCAGAGCGGCGTGCTGAATAAAATCAGTGCTCCTGAGTCACTGATCAAACTCAGCACAGCTCGGATCAGTTCAGCTGCGCACCATCTTGACTCAGCTAAACTGCGCAGGGGAATCCAGCTCAGATTGGTCCTGTGATAGGAAATGGGAGCCAGATTCGAGGTAAGGGAGCCGATCTGACAGGCCTGATGAGCAAATCTGGAAGATTTTGCAGTCATTGTAGCCCAGGGGCCCGAGTAAAACACTAACAGGTGGCAGTTCTGGTGGAAAAGACCCACGCAGAGACCAGAGGGAGCGAGAGGGATACTGGGCTCGCAGCCTGATGCACACAAACACACACACCCAAGCACACGCATTTAACAAAAACACAGCCAACCGCATGCATGACACACAAAAACACACGGACATAAGCAAAAAACAGACAATAAAAGGCATTTGATGTGCCCGTGTTCACAATATCCGACAAATCACATACATACAAACTCGTGGTGATTCAGGAGAGATCTGCAGGTACCTCCCTCTACCTCCAACATAGACAAATTCTCCCACATGGCAAAACACAAAAGGCCCTCGTCTGGCAACGCTAACAGCCCACTGAAGCCAAAACCAATTAGGTCTCTAATGGAAACCTGCAGGGCCCCTTTGTCGTTTATTTCCCCTTTAAATGTCAGAGGATTGGAATCTGACCCACCCCAAAGAAAAGAAGGGAAAAGGCAAAAGGGAAAATTATCAGGCGTTCCAAATTATCCATATGTTTTTGAGTACAGCTAATCGAATCAAGGGAGTACACGAATGATTGACTAGTGTGAGCGATGCTGAACCTACATGCTCTTTAACATATTTACTCCAAGTGTACTCAGAGCATCCCAGATTCCCACAGGCCTGTTCAGCTCTCTGCATAACAGCAAATTAGTCAAATTACAGTGAGCACACCGATACATCATTTGTGCATTTGTGTGTGATTTTTGTACTTGGTACTGAATTTTCCAAAACACTGATTGCTATAAAACCCTCCATTGATTGAGTTTACAGTTGAATATTACAATACACACTCTGCTGCTCCCTGGTGGACACTGTAGTGCCATCAGCAGCAGCAGCAGCAGCATCACCATCCTTCCTGCTGCAAAATCACCATGATGTGAATGTTTGTTACTCTGTGTTGAAGGGGGTGACCAATCAAAGTCCTCGGGGGAGTCACGGAGACACATGGGGGTTAGCAGCCATGCCCTCGAGCCCTGCTGACCCTGCTGGCATTGCAAGACTGTACTATTGACCCCTGATGTAAAGCAGACATAAACCACAGGGAAAAAAAGGAAGAAAAAAAAAAGCCCTCCTGGCACCGGGCAGCAGCTCCAGCCTGGTTTCACACCGCCTGGTGTTTTTGTCTTGAAAAGCTGTAAACTCCAGATGGTGGAAAGAGAAAAAAACTTTGCCTGGTGGATTAAAGGCTCCAAATCCTCTACTGAAAAGACACATAGACTGAAAGCTGCTATTCAGTCAAATCAGAGCATAATAGCTGTCTTGTGGGGGCTATATATGGGATAATACATCCAATAGAGTATGTGTTATGCATAGTTTATTCTCACTTTAATAGACCCTAATAAAGCGTAGGATCTGAGCAGACAAAAGGATGACTGAGTTTTTGTTTGTAACACATTCTTCTCTGAAGTCTTATCCCTCTCTGTGGGAGAGGAATCTTTTTTGTTATCCAATTCAAATTATGTAGATAGCCTAATTTTCCTATATTTTCATTACCTAGCAAAGGCGAGCGTTTAGCTGTGATTCCCCTACCTATTTATGTAAAACAAAAATGGCAGCAAGAAATTGGTTTCTATTTGTCATGGGTCAGCACAGTGTGCAGCTGTAAACGGAAGCACACCTGTTGAAGGATGATATCAGGTTGGTTAAAAAAATTATTTACAATATAAAGTACTTTGCGTTCAGAGCATGCTCCTAATATTTCCGAATATTTACTTTTCTTGGCTCATTGATGATCATTTGACCAGACTGTTGCAGTGCATGTCCATCAATTTCTGGTCTCAATAAAAAAATTTGGAGCACAATTAGCAGAAGATGAGGCGCTGAGTATCTATCATCTACCTCATCAAGCAATACTTGAATTGGTGGTGCTAATTGTAAACATTTAACTGAAAAGCCAATAAGGCTCTTGTATACAGCAGGGAAACTGTCTCAGTAATAATTAACTTTGAGCTGCAACAATAGGACACCTGAGCTCAGCTCACATAATCCTCACAGCAGACACACTTCCACTGCCTAAAGCTAAATCGTTTATGACCTGGACTTGTTGGTGTATTGATTTTGTGTTTCATAGCCTAAGTCTAGTCTGGAATGCCGCCACAAAATTGTAACTGAAATAGGCATGGATTGTTGGTGCCTGAACCACGAACCGATGGATTGAATTTGTTAACTGAGTATTACGTGTTTTAGATGGGTGAACAATATTAAAATGCGAAATAAAATAAACAAACGTCGAGCATTTCTTGTCTCAACTGTTGAGCCTCATGGAACCTTGCCAGAACTCTGTGGACACAAAAACCTACCATGTCAGATTGGATCTGGACTCTATTCAGAATCTCTCATGTTCTTCTTCTTTACAAGCACAATATTTGGATGTTGGCTGAGGGAGCTGTGAGCTATACCATCCCCCAAAACACAACCACACACATACAGCCACCATCATCTTTCCATCCTCCCCCCTACAGCCACCCACATATGCCACACGCTCCTGTCCTCCCCCCTCCTTTTCTCCCCTCCAGCCCCCCATCCTCCACTCCTGCCAGGCTGCCACCTGCTCTCTGCAGCATGCTGCACAGCTGCTCTGCTACAATAACAAATTAAGGTCCACCGTAGCAGGCAAGAGTCATTACCTACTGCTCCTGCTAGGGAAGAGCATAGACACCATCAGCTACTGCCTATAAGAACACAGGTTCTCCCCATCACGTGTAAAGCGAGGGGGCCAGGGGCCACTAATTGTTCAGATGGGGAGCACAGGATCTGTGAGTGCAACGTGTCAACATGCTGTGTCAGAGGCAAACGGTGACGGTGCCCCCCCCCCACGCCCCACCCCCCCAAACACACACACAATCAACGAAAGATGGAGAAAAGATATGATGATTTTCCAACATCCTCAAGTGTTTGACTTAGTGTTTATTCGTGATAATATTCAAAACTCATATCTATAGCACTTGACTATTTAAAGCTTTTTTTTGTTTTTTGAAAACAGTAGTAGGTACATTTGTCGTTGTTGTCAAAATAACACCTACAGCTACCAAATGAATGATTTATGTGCCCAGGGGTCAGTCTCTGCAGGGAGAAATGTTGGGAAAATTCACGGTCAGCTGGTGTCACTGGAAGGAAGAAAAAAAAAATCTACTCTTGTTAGCTTATTCCCTTACTGGAAAAACAGTTTTACTGATCAGCCACCCACAAAATCATCAGCGGGTGCTAGCAATAAATGTTAGACGACCAGACACAACAAAGTTGCTGAGCAGTGGTATAAACAGAGAAGCATCACAATCTTTCTATATGGGTTACTCAGACTTGTGAATTAAATTGTGGTTTGACATGATTGGACAATGTGGATGACACAGTGAACTGCCGTTCCAAATAACGGATCATTTCTACGTCTATTCTTTATCATTTTGACATGTAAATCCATCCGTCAGTCTCATCTATGCATTCAGCGACAAACCCAAACAATGCATCAGTCCAGACTAAACCTTTGATTGTGACAATGGTCTTACTCATCCCGTCTACCAGCAATGTGACAGGTTTACAAAGAGTTGACTAGTCTGTTAGTGGGAGGCTGAAGTCAAAGAAGAAATAGGCTTTGAGGGTGGTGGGACTTGCTCTGGTCATTATGGTCCCTCTGTGTGACAGCTGGCCGCTGCTCCCCCCCTTCATCGCCTTTCAGCGTCTTTGTCACGGCCCCTTTAATCACACCAGCAGGACTGTTGCACTGTAACTCAGCTGACCCAACCTACTGACTGTCTGCATGTACGGCCTCTCTTACCAGCCGATTACAATCACTTACAAGCAGAAGCTCCACAAATCAATCGGTGTGCACGAGCGTTTAACAGTTTTGAGTGTAAAGCTCCTGCTATGTGAATACAGGCGGTCTCGTTAAGTGGAACGTCCTCACAATGATTGAACAGTTAAATCAAAATGCGCCGCTTTGTCATAATAGGGGCATTATAGAGTCACCAAGACGGATATTCTAAACAAAAATCCGGAATTTGCTTGATGGATTTACTGAAAAATGTTTAAAGGAGAGTGTGAATCTCCTTTATTATTCTTTCTTTTGCTATTGCTCAGGAAAACATGGATGTCCTTCCTCTGTCGTGACCCCACATTCATCCACCTCAAATGGAACTGCCTGTCCTGCTGTCTGCTGTGTTAAGTAATCGCTGCCTGGGAGTGATGTGACCGCACCAGCAGCACCGTGACAAGATGCCATGAATACATGAGCCCAGACATTAACCCTTCACAACCTACGCCCTCTTCACGGTACAGTGGCTGACCTGACCGACTATTAATCCCTATGAGGACATGCTTCTGCTATTATCTTTGCTCTTTCACTTCACTCTACTGTGTCAAGAGTGTGCAAGTCATTAGCCGTGAGTGTTCACCCTACTTTCTCAGCAGTCGTGCCATCTGTGTGAGCTCCGTATGCCTGGCAGATATGACACCTCCACAAAACCTGGTCCCCTTTAGCCACTGTCTCAGTCTGTTTCTTCCAATATTCTCTTTCCTGCTTCCCCACTGGGGGACGTTACTATGCTAACCAATAATCTTAGTTTCGTGCTCGTCATTTCTCACCAACTGTACAACCCCCGCTCACCCCCCACCCACCCCACCCCCCATCCACCCCTCATCCCTACCGCCACCCCCACCTCCTCTCCCATCCCCACCATTCCTCTGTTATCTACATATGTCCTCTCCTCTCCTCTCCGCCTGTCCTCCCCAACAGCTGATATGCCAGACCATTTCTGGTAGTGACACTTCACCCACGCCGACCCAGGCCTAGTCCATGTGGGAGCCTGAGCCAGGGCCAAGGCCAGGGCTCTCTGCTGGGGAGGTGGGGGGGCTGAGGCCAAGCAAGATGGCCCTGGTCATCATAATCATTAATAGCCTGCTGGTCCTTCTGTCCTCTGCCTCCTCCCACTCCTCCTGTTTTTTTGTCCTCCTCATGTCAGGGCCACACGGCACGCGTATCAGCTGAGCCCAGGATGGTCGGAGTCAACAGGGTCAGGTGGCAGACGCCTGGTTAATACTCTCGAGGCTCCAAAGTGCCAGCGTCACTTCATACATACGGCTACTGAAATGCACAGATAGAGAATGAATATATTCATTCACACAAATGTGCAGCTTTCATTGCAGAAAAATAATGCTTGGTGGAAACTGTTGTGAATGAGGGTGGGGTGGGGCGGGGGGTTGATGAAGTTGATGAGGGTCTGTCAGACAAACAGATAGATCTGCATCAAGAAGGAGGAGGGGAAGATTATAAACACATGTCCAGATGGAGAGAGCGATAGTCCTATTATGTAGATCCTTGCATCCCTCATCCCTGTCTTCATACATATATACCTTTCCATTATTCAGAAGGTTATAATAAGAGTAACAGAATTGGGGGGTAGTGGAAAAAAATGTCCGTGGGTGGTTTAGATGGCAGAAGGTGGGCCACAGGTGTACAAGCCTCAGACTTATTCTTCTGTTTGACCTCTCATTATCGCCCTCAAGTTCTGATCCATTATTATCCTATGTCCTTGGGTGCTCAGGGAGTGGCATGGTCTGTCTGTCTA
Organism: Dactylopterus volitans; assembly: GCA_901007715.1. Classification (NCBI taxonomy): domain Eukaryota; kingdom Metazoa; phylum Chordata; class Actinopteri; order Syngnathiformes; family Dactylopteridae; genus Dactylopterus; species Dactylopterus volitans. The sequence goes on along the minus strand of CAAKHG010015281.1, from coordinate 17,854 downwards.
CCACAGTCTGTTCACAGCACAGTCTGTCGTTCATGTTTTCAGGATAAATTATTCCATATTTTAAAATCTATTATTATCTGCTCATCTTGTCTGTTGTCCTTTACCCATCTGTGTTTCCTTTGTTTTCCCAATCACTTTTCCTCCCATCTATGCTCATTTTGAATATACACACCCAGAGACTTTTTAATGGCCTGGCAGGTGCTTAGCAACACCGAGGGATTATTGTGAAACTCCAACTATCACTTTTGACTGGAGCTGAATTATAACACCACTGACACATCTATCTATCTATCTATCTATCTATCTATCTATCTATCTATCTATCTATCTATCTATCTATCTATCTATCTATCTATCTATCTATCTATCTATCTATCTATCTATCTATCTATCTATCTATCTATCTATCTATCTATGTGTCTGTCTGTCTGGTCTGTTGTTACTGAGAAACAGGTGGGGCAGGCTAATAGTCAGCACATGCTTGGATTACACACACCACACGCACATGGACACACACACACGCGCACGCACATACACGAACATACACACAAGGCAGGAAGGCAGTCGGTCAGTCAGTGGCTCAGACACTGGTCCATATGGTAGACCTATGGAGCTGTTGCCCTTTGCAGATAAGGGGAGGGAGGGATGGCCAAAGGGATGCAAAGATGGTTGGAGGATGACAGGAGGTGGAGGCAGAGGGAAGCGGGGGTGGGGGACGTTGAAATTAATCAGTAGGCCACCCCAACTGTCCACTGTCTTTGGGGAGTTGAGACATGCATATATGTGTCTGATTGAACCAGTTGTTGGGGGATGAAAAGAGGGGGATTGCATTGTGTTCAATTGTGTGTGAGAAAGACAGATCGTGTTAATGATATCGCATTCAAATATTCAAACAACACCAACACAAACGTTCTCAGAGCATTTAAAACTCTTGAACACACTGCATGAACTGATGCACATTCCACACTGTCAATGTATCACCTCTAATTAAAACTGAAGACAAGTCAGTCAATTAAGCAGTTGAGTTGTACTCTATGTGGACATAAATTTATCTCGCTGAACTTTCCATACATCAACTGCATTTTTTGTCTTATTTTGTGTTGATTGTCTCTTAACTCATAGTTTGACTTGACTTAATTATTTACACACGGTGCATAAACATATCTAACTGCAGTGCCAATTGCAGTCAGTTGAAAATTTGCTATTGATCTCAACAATTAAATCTGACATGAAACATCCACAGTGACGAGTGAGAGGAGAAAAGCCCTGAAGAGTTTGTCTGATATGGAAAGTAAGCAGCAAACACACTTAAGCTAAAGGTCAACACTTTTATAATTATGCTACACCAAAACAAACAACAGTTTAAAAAAAAATTATTGTGACCACATATCTAAGGATGGCACCTTGCGTTTGTCCTCATAGTGACTTCATTACTTCTTTATGTCCAAACTAAAAATGTATTTTTAGTGATCCTAACAAATCTTGTGTTCCATTCATCAAATATTAGGGCTTGGCACCGTGAAAGATAGGCTGGCCACCTGCCACTCACGTGACAAAGGCAAAGACCGGCAGATGTATAGACAGGAGGTCAGATGGTTCACTTTGTCCTAATGCTAAACATCATTATGTAGACACACTTCTCGGGTCAAGCACTGTCGATGAAGCCCCCTATTCAGTTTTGCTGAGCTGTTTAGAGGCGTTGCTCAATCCATGTTAAGTAGCAGCACATCCGAGTATTTCTGCCTGAACAAACAGTGGAAGCAGAGACTGATGACAGAAAATGTCATATTAAGAAAAAAAAAAAGTTTTCCTCAAGTTGAGAGACCTGATATAAATCATGATAGCTTTAAAAGTCGCAGCTGTGTTCGCAAAGGATTAGACACATAGTAGTATCTGCATCGTTTGTCTATCAGCTGAGTCATGTATTGGGCTCATTATTATTAATCATTATTATTATTATCATTTTGTTGTTGTTATTGGCAGTCACCTTCTGAGTTTTCATTGATTTATGTATGTTTGTACATCAGTAAACAAATGAAGTCTGTTTTAAGAGTTTTGTGGCTGGAGTGTATTACACGTATAAATATTAACGACACAGGTCCCAGATCATATCATCTCATTGTTCAGCTGCAACTGGTTCAAAACATTTATGCCTTTGTTATGTTGGTGCAACAGTGGTGAGAGGAAACACACAAAGAGAACTACCCATAGACAATGCAGGTGCGTGCAAATACAGCAGTATAGGATATGTCGTTGCAGCATACAAGAACACAGCTTACTGGACATATGATTAAATATATGAACTTAGGAACTGTGGTGTATTTATCCCTGTAGGGCATATTGTGACGGTGGAGCAGTTGATGGCGAAATAATTATGTCTTTAATCTTATGCTCCAGGGATTAATCTATATTAATCTACAACAAAAGTATTATTATTGGTCCATGAAGAAATTGTTTGCCTTAACAAGGTCAGAAAGATTAGACTGCTTTATTAAAAATCCTTTGGTCCCGATATTTGTAATCCTGGGATTTATACAGGAAATCACTTTATAGTATACTTTATAATATCAATGTCATTAAGTCGGCATACCCTATTCACAGAATAATAACAGCTAAATCTTCATCTGCCATAACTTAAATTATACAAGTTTTATTGAACAAAAAAAATAGATAGTAAGAAATATGAGGGTACAGTAGTATGAAAAGAGTGGCCAAGACTCTTAGGGTTTATATATAGATAAACAGAGATCGGTGACATATTTTATGGTCTACCTAACTTGAAGTAATGTAGCCATTTCATCGCTAGGGGGAGACATAGGACTAACAATAAATTTCATTAAAAAACTACTAAACCAAATACTCAGTTGTGTGTGTGTGGCATGGAGATTAAGCTACTAAACATTATGAGTAAATGTGAAGTAATCAGAAATGAATGGTCCAGCTTAGGCGAATGTATAAACTCTCATCTTATATTACAAGGGCGTTTTATTAACAGATAAGTGTCATCTGAGCAATTTCCAGTTGATGTTCCAAAGTTGTTTTCATTAAAAGCAGCATTTGCTCCTCACCAGCCCACCCAGAAGATCAGTGTTTTCTAAAATAAGGTGCTGGAACGTCTTTGCTATTGCACCTGCTGTGAAGCAGAGGCAGCACATGCTGCCACACACACAGCTGAGGAGTGGGAGACTACTTGCAGATGCAATGATGCACAGGAAATATGGATTGCTTCATCAGCTTCTTTCAATGACTGACGCATGTTCTTAATGTCTACTCTGAGCAATAAAGTGCACCTCTGCTGAGTCACCAAGACCGTGCAATACTCAGCCATGTTGAGTTGGACTCAGGATTAAGAATAAATGACATAGCTTATTACTGCTGCAATCCTGGCGTACTTTGACTGCGTTTTCATTGAATATGTAGTGTTTTCGTAAAAAAAGAAGAAAAAATTGTGGAGGCAAGATAGCATTACTTTTAAAAGATAAGGACAATTTATTGCTACAGCACATGTGCTGATTCCTGCAAGTTTAATTCCTGCGAATCACATGACATTACAGTTAGGATGGATGGGAGAAAATAAGGTTGATACGTTTGCTAAAATCAGTTTTAAATGTAATGGAATAATAGTCAGATTAGAAATAGAGTGAAATGAACAGAAAGGGATTCACTCTGGTTTGCAGAAAAATATACTGAAACGGATGCTAATTGATGAAAAATGTATCCAAAGAAGTGTGCATTTATGGATTAGGCGTGTATGAATCATTTCACAGACAGGTGTGATGCCATGATCCACCCACTGACAATTTCACACGCAACGCGCATTAAGATTCTTTTATGCCACTTACATTTCCCTCCCTCCATTTAAGTTGCATAGGATCTATACCAGGACCGATGCAGCATGGTCAGTGCTCACATACAGTATACTGTTTCACTCAAACCCACTTAAGGGGAGATTCAGGCGAACAATTGACACATGTAACCCAAACCCGGGTTATTTACCTCCAACTGCCTCGTAAATCATGGTCACTTTCTGTTGCCGGTGCTCTTTCGAGTTTTTAACTCCGATCAGGCGTAATTATGCGATCATTATTTGTTTTAGCCTTTAAAGAGCGATATTACATCCCACACTGTGGATGGGTTTAAAGTGCCTCAGATTTGTGTCTTTCTATTCATGAAAGGAGCTCCGGGGGCAAAGCCAGTAAGAAGCACTATTGATGTCACTCCCGACGTGACGGGACGCCCGCGTCCATCGGCGCTGGGATCGGGTCTGTTGGGCGCGTTGCAAATCGGATACTTTCATCCGAGAAATAAACGGATGAACGAGTCAATAACACATAGCGGCGCGGTTGATTAATGGAGGGACATTTCATGAACTTCTCTGAACTTTGAATGTGTGTGTGCGTGCGTGCGTGTCTGTGTCACTCTCGCGTTACCCTCAATTAACTTTACTTCTCGGCGCTGGATAAACCTCCTTGGTAGGGGCGCATGTCGGGGAGGTGTATGGGGGCGGTTGTGTGTGTGTGTGTGTGTGTGTGAGTGTGTGTGTGTGCGTGTGTGTGTGTGTGCGTGTGTGCGTGCATGTGTGTGTGTCCGTGTGTGTGTGTGAGTGTGTGTGTGTGTGTGTGTTTCCTGAGGACAGATCAAACTCAATATTAA
>CAAKHG010015279.1:0-10728 GCA_901007715.1 Dactylopterus volitans | reverse complement strand
GTGCTCTTCCGATCTCTCGTTGGCTCTGCCCTCTCGGGCGACTCCCTCTGGGCATGATCTGCTTCTTGTTTCACAATCCTGCGGGAGTTGCCAAGCATAACATGGAGGCAGACATGAGGGGCGGTAAACAAACAAGTCTGATACAAGTCAGAAAAAAAATAAAATCTTGACTCATCTTATTGTAATATAAAAATAAATATAACAAATGATGAAAGGAATTTTCCTTCTTTATGACGGGAAAGTGGGAGAGAGGGGACGACATGCGGTGAAAACGGCTGGATTTGAGCCCATGCTGCTGCAGTGAGGACTCAGGTACTCGGGTGGCAGGTTTCTCAGGATTTCAGGGGACAGAACATCGGTGCTCTGAGCATTAGGGCCAAATATATTATTTTTGAGAAATGGTGACATCGGAGAACCGCCTTGCCTGGCCTTTGTTTGAAGTGGACGTCAAACGAGTGCCCATGCCTGAAGCCCCATCGGCAGGTGTGGACATGATCGAGGAACATACACACAGACTGAAGTTTACTGTATTTAATCATGTATATAATCTAAACATTTAAGCAAATGTGTGTTCAAATGTCTCTTGTGACAGAAAATAAAAGGCGCTTATGAGTCTGTGATGTGCTCCGTCTTTCCTGTCTAAAGGAAATGTTCTGGCTACTTACTTGACCATCAGCTGAGCGATGCGCTGGCAGTCCCTTTTGTCATAGAACCAAATACTGTAGATCCCCACTGCAAAGAAAAAAACACAGATATCAGCCTTCACCCCATTACTACATGTCTTAATATTTATGCTGGCTGTGCAGTGAAAGCATCATAGATTTACAAACTGGGAAAGTAGATGTGATTCCTTTTTATGTAATCTGTGTTTCTACGAGCGCCCAAATTATTTATCAGTTGGCCAATGCCGTCAGCTGATATTTGATTGTCACAGAAACCTCAGTATTTGTGGGGAAAAATCGTCAATATGCGGTAGGTGCTGCTATCTGGCGGCATTCGAGATGGTGCGCTACGACAAAACACTAATTTGTTGCCATGGCAACTGATGTCCAGCAGAGTGCGTCCTCCAGTCAGAGGCCGACACAAATCCACTTGCTGGCAGTGACAGAACGCTGCCACTGGTGCATGGCCGATCTAGTACATCTTACCAGTCAGCAAATGGCCATTTGTGAGTCAAATAAAATTACAGTCATTACAAACAGAAACGACACAACAGGCAGGAGTTACATTCTGGGTTATAAAAACAGCAAACTATTAAGTCCAGCAGGGCGTGATGGGAGAGGTGCGCCGTACTCGCTACAGCAAGCATCACTTACCAGCAAACAGGGCACAGACTATATCTCAGTGGAGGATTTTGATGATTATAAATAGCAATGAAGAGTTCATTCAGATAAGCGGGAAACTGAAGGGCTAAAATAGTGGAAAACCCCCACTAACCCTTTAAAATAAATAAATAAATAAATAAATATTGTACTTCAATAATCACACACACACACACACACACACCATGCATAGTTAGTACACACAGAGGAGCAGTGGGCTGCCATGGTTACGGCTCCCAGGGAGCGTTTGTGGGATTTGCTCAAGGGCACTTCAGCCATGTTGAGGGTGGGGGGGGAGTGAAGGACAGCGCTTCCCCCGCCCACTCAGTTTTCCTGCCGGTGCTGGGAAGTGAACTGGCAACCTTTGGGTACCAAGCTCGCCTCCCAACCTTTAGGCCACGGCTGCCCCACTTTACGCCACGGCTGCCCCACTTGACTGCTTGGGATGCGCAACGTCTCAGGTATCAAAAATGACCACGTTTCAAACGGACGTTGTTGCATCGTGAAACATTAGATTGCAAACTCCCCTTTGATTCATTAAATTAAAGGATAGAGGGGTCGCAAAGCTATAAAAACAATGCCATGACACCATCACAAAGCAATTCCATGAAAAGTCAATACGACTATATTGACTTTGCTCTGGCCAACTGTATATAAATAGACTTAAAGTGAAGCCGTCCAATCAAAAATATCTTTCGCTTCCTCACTTGGAATATTTGACCCTCAACATGCAGATTTTGACACTAGAAGGCCATTTTCAGTTTAACTAAATGAGGGGACACGAGTGGTGACGTCACAATGAGTTTCAAACCAATCCTGGTCCAATCTGCAGCTTATGCAAGAGTGATATTGAAACTTGAAACAAACACTGAGAATAGGAAGCAACTAAACTCGAACGATTAAAAAAAAATAATAATAATTTTTGCATGTGCAGAGATTTTGGATCTTTCAAAAAGGAAGAGGCCATGAATGAGTTTTACACACCGTGACATGTCTTCCAACGAGTCTTAAACGCATTTATCACGATTATATTCTCGTTGCAGGAATGCCAGCTGGGTCCGCACAGGTGCCGCATCGATCTTTCAGTTCTGAAAGAGTCATTCGATTGTTTTTAGTTTAAAAAAAAACAATCAAAACTGAATTCTCGCAAAAGCACAAGAGACAACTAATCTCTCAACTCTAATGCAAAGCACCTGTGCTCAATCACAGCGTGTCTGACCTCAAAACAAATGAAAGAAAGTTTTAATCCTAGTCTCAATGTAATCATACAGATGTTTAACAGATGGTGAAATGGGATTTACTACATTCGAGTCAGAAACAAAACAAACAAGAGTGTGTGTGAGAGAGAAAGAGAGTCAGAGGGAGAGAGATGATATATTGATGTATTCAAGGTCCCTCAAGAGCCTGAGGTAACCTAGCAACCTAAGTGTTGCCTCCCTGCAGCATCTAAGGCGACCGAGGGGAATATGAGGAGAGTAAACAGGTGCGTTGGTGTGTCCAAGTAGACAAGTCTCTCTAAACACCTTCTGCTAACTTGCCAGCCTCAGGCAGCGAGTGCACCGGTGCTCAAGGAGGCTCGCGGAAAGACATAAATACCCACAGCACGTTAATGATCAACACTTCTCCGACGACTTCATCCTCCGCGTGCCGGACTCCTTGCGCTTCGGTCATCAAAACCTCCATTTTTACTCCCACGCAGCCTTCATCGTTGATTCTGATTGTAATGAGTGAGGATTCAGAGAACCGCCTTGAAAGTTTTGCTCTTTCGAGATCAAAAGTCCATGAATCTCTGCCACAACGACTGCAAAATCGTCTGAGAGAGAACGCAACAATGAGAAATTAATCGTTGGGAAAAAAAAACTACATTACTGAGGAAAACAACGACTGAGAGAACTACAAGGGAAAAACCAGGAGGGGACGCCATCATTCGCCATTTACTCTGGCCAGTCTTCTGGATGTGACCGTCACTGACACAAGCTACTGCCACTGTGATCCGACTTCGCCACTTTCCCCACTTTTCATCTACCTGCAACTCAACCAAATCTGAGGGATTACAATGAAAACAGGACTTAGACTGAAGTGACGCTGCCGAAGAAGCCGCTCCATCCTGAATACTGATAAGAGGTTGCATCATGTCCTCCATACCAGCCAGGCTGATGGGCAAACCAAGTCCAAAAGGGGAGCAGTCTCCTTTGACACTGACCCTGGCCATGCTATTTTTTCTGATAAGCAAACAAATGGGAAAACAATCAAAGTCTTTATTTGTTGCCGTGATGAAACTCCTGTTCAGGCTTCTAATAGATTACTTCGGAGGCAGCGCAGCCAGTTACTTTCTGAGGATCTGAGGATTTTTTTTTTATTGCCACTTTTGTTTCACTTCTTTTCTGAATTCCGTCTGCAAGGGTAGTTTGACTGCAGCCCTGGCACATCACTGGAGAGAGGCATCACCAGAGGCAAAACTTCTACATTAAAACACACCTCAAGAAACAGTCCGATTCGTGACCACATCTGTGGGTCTTTCGGGCTGTTGCACCAAAGTGGGATGGTATCGATGTTGGCTAAACAAAGCTGAAACCGCTGCAGGCCGACAGACCGACGTGAGGTCATGAGCGGTCAAGTCTCTTCCGACGAAGTTTACCTGCTCAAAGCAACTCCAAGATGCCAAAATGAGTTCAGGCAAAAGGGAGGAGAAATGTTCCAGAGAACACTGGGAAAGTGTTTGTTTGGCATTTGCAGGGGAACCACTGGGCACAAGGCTCCAGGTAACGAACGCACCATGATGTCATTTAAACTGATGAAAACACAAGAATGTGTGTGCGTTTGTGTAAGCGAGCATCAACAGCGCCTAGTTTGCTAGATATTTTCAAAACTGTGTATGGTGAGAGCGGTTTTTCAAAAGATGAAACGTCCTTTTAGCTGTGCAACATTTGCTGAAATTAACACTGACACAAATGTTCACATTTTCTTCTAATGTTGTGATGACAAGGCCAATCAGCACATGATTTCAAATTCGATTTCAGTCCCACATTAAGAGAGAAATGTGTTTCCATCCACTGGGCGTGCAGTGCATCAATTCTACAAAACACTCACAGTTGCCATTCCTGTAGAGCAGGAAAGGATCCTGCAGTTGGAACTCCAGATCTTTGTTGATGGGCTCCACCAGATTCTCTGTGCTCAGTCGGTTCATAATGGTGAAGCCATGGCGAGGAGAGGCCGACCTAAAACGGGCAAAAAAAAAATTGCAAACACTGTCAAGGAATACTTTAGATCATAATTTTATTTTTGGACCGCTCTCAGTCTGGCCGACGTCCCAATAACAATCATGATAACATATCAATTGTTATGCTTGATTGCTGTATATTAAGTTCCAATAATGTACTAACAAATTCAGTCGTCTTGTAGAAACATACTAAATATACTACAAAATATGTTTGGTGAGCGATGAAACACGCTTTTGGATGTGGAGTCGCACATAAAACTGCCAGCATTTATTGTATTACAGATTGACAGAGAGGAGATTCGTGTATTGGCATGACTTATTTTAATATAACCGACAGCCAACAGGGAGAAAAACCGAAAACAACTTATCGAACGCGCCCCCGTGTTTGAGAGGCCTCATTTGTGACATTCGTATACAAACGTGGCCAGAGACTTAAGAGGTGATAAAGCAGAGAAGGGGGGGATTATATAAGAAGCAGCTGGTGTGTTTAGTGGGCTATCCACATCATGGACTGGAGGACGGCTGCACCCTAACGTGTACTTGTTTACAAACATCCTGGCCTACGCGAACGCGGGATGCGCGAAATGAAGGGCAAAGTTAGCAGTGTGAGCAAAGCCGCCATGATGACCCGAGTTAAATCGCCCCTTACCTCGCGTAGACAAACAAGGTGCCTTCGATTTCCGTCTTCTCCTGCAACGAAAGTGTTGTCACTCGTAAATAGCGGCGTCCACCATCCACCGGACTCCGCGACGTGCTGCGCGTTAGCAATCGCCGCTCGCACCATTTAGCCGGCTAATGCTAGCTCACATACGATTCACGATATATCCCTAACAAAAAAAAATGTATCTGGAAAGAAAAACAAGTAAGCCGTATCAACGCCGAAAAAAAACACCTTGACCTGCTACAGCTTCTACCGAAAATGCAGGGAGATTTCACGGTGTCGTTCAGTTGTTTAGATTGACACTTAGCATTAGCATGCTATGGGAACAATTTGCGCACCTCCTCGACAGCTACCGGCAAAAAAAAAGCAGCTCTCGGGGCTTTTGACAAACGTACCCATTCGTTCGCTTTGGAGTTGAAGTTGTAGAGAGCCACCTGTCCGGTGACGTCGAGTAACTTGTTGATGTAGGGGTCCTGTCGCTGCAGAGCTGCGAGGCTCATCATATGTCCGGCGTTAGCGGTCTCCATCTTGAATTTGTGCTCGTCGGTCCTGCACGGACACATTTGTGCGGACACTTAATACTTCCGCTGTACCCGGAAGTAGAGGCGCTTCCTAAAAGTTTACGGGAGATTTATTTTGCTCCCGCAGAGATTAATGTCAGGCGCAATTTAGGTCAGTCCATTTGTTAGAGTGCCGCTTGAAAACGAAATGTTTGTATGAAATTAAGGTCAGCCTCGCGAGCTTACGGCATGAAAGCCGGGCGAAGTGCTCTCAAAAATGGCAAGCAAATGAAGCCTTTATTTTTGAATTGAGGACAGAGAAATAGTGCAGGACTATATTTTTTGATCAAATGATTTGTTTACTGTTTTGCACACGCATATAAATTAGGAAAAAAAAATATATCACCAAAACTAACCAGTTTCAATCAGTGACACAAGTCAAGCAACTAAGTTCTATATTCTAACACTGTGGAGAAAATTGAATGAAGGGAGCACTGTTGAAACTGGAGATTCAGTCCACACATTTGACTGTTGTGCTAACGTAATTAGGATACAGAAAATATTACAGAAGTTGGAATACGTAATGGGATAATATAGGGCTGCGCTGCAGGCTCCAATCTATAATCTGGCCTATAATCTGAGAACATTATCAGACTGCAATTGAAGACCTGTGCACGTGTTAATGACCCTGTAGGTTTCACCCACCAGGAAGTGCACAGTTTGATTCAATTCGCACAGCTACTGCTGGCTTTTTGACACAGTGATGAAAGTAAAACTCAGTAGGTGTGGTTTTATTTGCTGCGCCCAATGACCCCAAACATAGCTTTGGTTAAGGGACGGACTATCTCCCTGACGAATAGTCTCACTCGTACATAAAGTTCGTACGACGACGTTTTGCAGTCCCAGTTGAGCTGCAGCTGCATGCCTCACCTGCCTCACTGGCGGGGACGCTGGAGCAGGGATTAGAATCGAAGGATTATACGCGCCACCGGTTATCCTCCATGCAGGCGCAGGTAATCCAATCACTGGTAACTTTCCAGCACGGCTCTTACAACTCATTTTCTCTCGAATCGCTGCCGAGTGAGGACAGAAAACGGCGAAATGAGGCCCCAGAAGAAAGCCAGGTGACAGAATGCCGTTCATTATACGGGGAAGACCCCTGAGGGGTAAGTGAGGACCTGCATTATCACTTTTAAGAAATGGAATAAGACAGATAGATAGAAAGTCCACTGTCTGACATGACTCTGCTTAGCTGTGGGAGGAGATGGAGTCCACATCTACCAAGTGAGGTCAAGTTAAAAAACAGTTGAGCCCTGATAACCCTGCTCTCATTTAAAAAAGGGCAGCGCATCCCTCTGTTTGCTCTGCTGCTTCTCCGGCGCATCTAAAGTGGATTGTAATTTAATATTTGATTTGCCGAGTTTGAATTCTGACTCATCCAACCGATGCCGCTCAAGTTTGAATCTCAGTCTAATTTTGTTTGCAGACTGGCGAAATTTGAGTGTGATGGACGATCGAGATAAAACAATCTGATACGAGATATTGTTATATTAGTGTTAACAACAAAGAGCCTTGATGATGGCCATGGGGAACTGCACGTCACCTGCATGTCATCTTTTTCAGATGCTGCCCAGCTGCAGCCTTTGACTGCAGGCAGCATCTGAGGTTCTTTGCTCTGTCAACAGCTCAGAGTCATTGCAGACACACGACTTTCAGCAATTCTGCATAATTACCGAAGAACGGCAACATGTTTTGATTTCGTTTAGAAAGTAAGAGTATTCTTCCAAAGAAAAACAACAACAACAACAACAACAGATTAACAGGGGCAGCTCGTCAAGAGTAGTCCTGAGGAAACAGATCTTAATGCTCTTGACTCGTGTGCCGCCATGCTTCCCTGATCCAGAAGGAAATCACATCCAGAGGACTGTCCTCTGGCCCGGGTCTGTGTTCAGTGATGGGTCGAGTCTGGCTCAAGTCAATATATCAGGCATTTGTGGGCGCTCGTGCGCCTTTTCCACAGTTGCAGTTTTCATAATGTGTCCTCGCAGTGCAAATTCAGGCGTAACTGATAAAATGAATTACGGTCCAGTTCTGTTCATGTCACAGCCAAGCATGCACAACACGAGGGCCCGGCTCCACCCAAATGAAACAGGGCCAAAAATGATGTAAATTACTCCGGCTTACCCTTCGGCCACATGTCAGGATGGCCGAGGCTGCGTCCCTCCACAGTTTCAACAAAAACAAAGATAAAAAGATGCGCATTTCCTCTGCCATCATCTGTATTCAGTGGGATGCAAGAGTTTTGGCACCCCTGGAGCCTATTTTTGGAGATTCATTAACTGAGTAAATATGTTGAAAAAAAGATATTTTCAGCAAACATTACAAGAGAGTTACTTTTTTTTTTTCATTGACTGAAAAGAAAAGATAAGAAAAAAGAAAAAAAATCTGGCATGTGCAAAAGTTTGGACTCACAGTAATTAGTAACACCCCTCTGGCTGGTATCAAAGCTTCTTTTTTTTGTAGCAGCTCCTTTGTAGCAATTACTCTCAAAAGATTATTCTGCAATATTCTTGGGCGGTTTGGCGCGCGGCTCTTGTCAAGATCTAACGACGAGCAGGAGAGCGTGAGGGTTGTTTGGAGAAAAAAAAAAAATCTCCTGAGGTCAGTGGTGGTGGATTTCCAGCTGTGTTTCAGAACTTTATCCTGTGGAAACCAATCCCACTTTCAGATCCAGATTTTTATTTATTTTTAACAGATTGATGAAGGTTTGCCTCCAGAATTTCCTGGTACTTTGTGGAATTCTTTGTCCTGCCACATTTCCTGCGCCGCCGACCGTAACACAGATCAGTTGACAGATCAGCTTCAAACAAATCCAGGTCCGACATGAATCTTATCAGTTGACAGGGCTTGTTTCCAGAAATGCAGCCAGGCTCATTAAGAAGCTCCTTTGGAAAGTCTTTGATTCTGAATTTTTTTTTTTTTTTTTTTTTTGGGCGGGGAGGCGGGAAAGGTTCTCTCCTGAAGATTTTTTTCATGAGGGCTGTGTTTGAAGATCGCTGCGCAGTGGAACAACACGCCACCACTGCAGAGTTTGCTGATTTGGCTGTCTCGCAGTCCAACAGGCAGATCTCTCACCAACTTTTCGTGCTCTCCCAGACTTTAGCCAGCACTCCACTGTTCCTGCTAACTGCCATTTCTTAATTGGATTTCACACTGTGGGAACTGCAAGCTGACAATGCGTTGCTGTCTCATTGTAGCCTCCCCCCTGAATCGTGGGCATCAACAACTCTCCTTTTCCTGCAAAACCACTAGGGGCAGCTCATGGCGGCCGAGTGTTTGCGCGGGGTTTGCAGGATTATGATTTAAAAAGCTTTGAGATCCTGGCCGATGTCTCCCAACCACGAGTTGACATGGCCCAGAGCTTGTAAAATGAACCCGAGACTTTGAAACACTCGCGGGTTCCCAAACAAAGTTGTTCATTTTTATTTTTTATTCACTTTTTACCTCTAGCACTCAATAGGCACATGGAGTATGTGACTATATATTGATGAGTGTTGGTGTTTTTCCCCTCATACCCTCGGGAGACTGTATTTTAAATATTTGAAAATGAAACCTCACCAAAATACGCTATTTTTTAGATTGATACTGAAGCTGAATGGCGATATAGTGAGATTTGGTGGCGTCAGTCGGTGGTACGTGTTGTAAACCAACTAAGTGGGTTAATTTTGCATTTTGTTTATGCTGGTAAATTTAAGACCATCAGGCTTGAAAGGTGACGTGCTCAAAGACCAGCAAAGTGAAGCCTTCTAGTGTGTTTGTTTTAAGTCTGCTGCTTAATACATTACAAACACGGATCAGCCATGACATTAGTTCACCATAGAAACATAACACAACAGCCCTGCAATAAATTCTCCCTTCGGGAGGAGTTTTATGTTGAGTTGTTATTGAATCTGGTTGAGAGAGGTGTTGACATATTTGAATGATTGTTATTGGGGCTGTAATTTGTGATGCTGTTGAACTGTACTGGGTTATAGTGAGAAGTGTCCCTAATACCGTATGCTGGTCATACCCACAATATGCATTATGGTGCCAAAATATTAGAGTGACAAAATGTTACTGTAATTTGGGATGCTGTTCACCTGCACTGGGGTTATACTAAGAGGTGCCCATAATATTTTTGGCACTCTAATATTTTGGCACCCTAATGCATATGAGTGGGACGACCAAAACATTAGGGACACCTCTCGGTATAACCCAGTACAGTTCAAACTGATTCTCTAAAAATTCAACATAAAACTCCTCCTGAAGGGAGAGTTTATTGCAGGGCTGATGCTCTATATTCTAAAGTAAACATGCACTTTTTTTTATTTACTTCACACAAACACATTTTGGAAAAAAAAATGTATCCAGACAGATTTAAGCAAAAGACTATTTGGACTTGGCTGCTTGCAGCTCCCCCTTTTGCACAACAGGGGCACTTCTCATAAGTGTTCTCTTATTTTTTTTTTTTTTGTCCTTAAGTGAACGTTACGGTTATGAGTGGCGTCTTGAGGTCTCTCATTGGGCAGCAACAAGTGCATTTGTAAGTTGGTTAAGCGCTGCCATGTGACCCGGTCCTCGGTGCTCGGCTCCATCCGGGCGCAAGCAGGCGCGACTCACTGACAGCGCAGGACCGACCGACCGACCGACGACGGACCGACGGACCGACTGCTGCTGTCAGCGCGTCCCTCCCGGATCCGCCGCGAATCTGCAGCCAGGCACCCGGATGTGGCGAAAATGTTCGGCGCTCCGCTCGCGGTCTGCGCTCGCCAAGCGTCCCATAATTCGGGTTAGCGGCTCGGCTCCTCAGGCTCGCGCGTCGACGCCCGCGCACGGGTCCGCCGGCGATGCGTTGGATTTGAGACGGACCCCTTCGATGTGGATTCGAGGATGCAAGAAGCAGGTGAACAGTCAGAAGGTAAAAAAAAAAAAAAAAAAAAAAAAAACCCGGGGGCGGGGGGGGGGGGGGGGGGCGGAGGGGCGCCC
>CAAKHG010015277.1:0-18729 GCA_901007715.1 Dactylopterus volitans | reverse complement strand
CATAAGAAACTGTCATCGTCTCCGTGTTCAACGTAATTACGTCAAACGCCGATTTCACCTGAGGAGACAGGTAATTATCAAAGATACTTGGATTCATTTGTTAGCCGCAGCCTGTAGCTTTGTCTATCCCTCTGTTTATTTGTCGGGCCATGCATTGAAATTTCGTTCAATGCATCTCTGAAGTATTCTGAATGACAATTCAGGTATCTGTATCTCTAACTTAGCTTCAGCTATGCTTGCGTCGATTACACATCATTTATACAAACATAATAAGAGACTGATACGATCTATGTAAATCTTTGCAGGTGGTCTTTGGGCTGATTACGGGGCGGCAGCCGCCTTTTACCTGGACACATCCATAATCGCGCCGCTGCTGGGATACCATCGTTGTCAAGTTCAGCGCGCAAGTTTATGCAAAAGTTCCGTGTCTCCCAGGAGTCGAGTTTCTTTATTTGTATCTTACATGTGATTTACTTTTGACATTTACGGAACTGCTGTTCAGTTGCCCCATTAAAATTCCCTGAACCTGACAAGACTGCTCAGTTGTGGTTTGTAGTATTGATGGTGGTTGCTACCACGCCATGAGCAGGTATTTACCTTCATCAGCTCCATGTGTTTTAGGGCAGGTTGGTGTGAGGTTTAGAAAACAAATCAGACATACAAATAGAAGAAAAACAGGCTTTTTCGTTGACATGTTTTTATTAAAAAAGTGCAAATACAGTCATTTCAGCGTGAACTCCTCCGGCATGTCACCATCCGACCCAACACTCCTGTGTAAAAGCACAACAAGGTAATATACAGAAATGTTTTAACAGTGCAGTAAAGTATACCGCGTTACTGTAGGTGGCATTCGTAAATTTAAAAAATGGAGAAAAACACAGGAAAAACTTTGGTCTACAGGGTTTGGAGGATGTATTTAGAGATTATTTAGCACAGGATCCTGGATGGGTGTGCAGTGTGGGTCTGGTCTCCTCTTTGGTGTGACTGGGTCATGGTCTGAACAAATCTTACCAGATCTGATCTGATGAGAGGCCGAGAAGGAGCAGGTGGGTGCGGGGACCCGTGGCAGGACGTCGACGGCGGGCTGCAGGCCAGCGGTGTTAGCGGCGCCGCGTCCATGGTTGTTAGCAGTGCTGCGTCCAGGCTCGTTCGCTCTGTAAACCAAACACACCGCGCGTTAGCTAATGTTCACGACACTCTGCTCATGGAAACCTTTGGTGAAGCCACAAGAGACAGATGTCAGCACATATTTAAACAAAATAACCCGAACTTTCAATAGTTTAAATCTGGCTCGCACGTTATTTGACTAGATAATAATATATCACATATCTGCTCATAAGTCGCACATTATGGACACAATATATGCATACAAGCTACGTACGAATGTGTCTGTGTAAAGTTAGCATAGCTTGGCTGCCGTTAAACATTATAAAGACGTTAAACTTAGCAGCAGTGTTGGTGGTCGTTGGCGACTCATCCGTCATCGCAGCAAACATGACCGAAGCTGCGGCTGAGTTCAGGGCCCCGGTCGCTTGGTTCGTCGGTCGGTCCCCCAGAATGTTGTGCAAAACATCGAAATGTGGATTTTTTCATGTTGGACCACTGCTGCGAGGTATCATCTCCCCTCTGTGGTCTCTGTGTTCTTTTTTAAGCTTCTTTAGCTTGTTGGGCAGCTGCTCGATGGTCCTCTCGTAGCTTCAGCAGCTATATCTCGCTGTGTCTCTGTTTCGTTCTACACGCTCCCTCAAACTTTTTTGAACCTCGGAAGAAGACTGCGGTGCCAGGAAGCGCTGGCTCTCCTCAGTCCACTGCTGTTTGGCTTTGGTCTCCATATTTTGCTCCAAACATGACCTGCTTCGCTTTTGTTTTAAAAATGGCGCTTCGGCGTCCTCGCGCTATCAGTAAGCCCCACCCCCAATCCCAAGGTGTTGGTGCCTGCCTGGAACCAGTTTTGAGGGCTAGGAGCCGGTGCTTAGGCGGGCGAAGCGCAAAGAACCGGTTCCAAGTTAGGCTCTGGCTCTGAACTAGCACTGGAACCAGTTTGGTGGAAAAGGGGCACAACAGACACTAAGCACACCCTCTCAGATTCATCCACACACATTACAACACAACTCTCATAACTCAGCATCTCACATGAATTCTTACGCAGTCAAACATGATTTCAGTGTAAACAAACGCAGCAAATGATGAGCAGAGGCTAGAGGCCTATACTACAAAGCTGGATCAACATACCCAGGATATCTCTCCATTACCTGGGTTGACTTATCCAGACATTCGCAGTCCAGATAAGTGTTGTTACAAAGCTGGTTATATACTCAGTAATTGAACAATTGATTCCTTCCAGCAAAAGCAGGAAGGAATGCTGGCATAAAATTGTTGACTCAGTTAATGTGTAATTTCGTAAGATTATACAATATTAATTCACTGTCACGGCACAAGTAGATGCAGGTTCCATAAATTCAAGTTACTGCAATTATGTTGTGTGTGACCATTATTATGAAGCTCATTATTTCAGATGCAACCTTCGTGGAGTTCAACGGACTTGGGAACAAGTCAGGAACAAATACAAAATCATACTTCAAAGTGTTGAGTGACAAGGCTTTATGTCGCCACATTGTCTCTGTTGTATGGATGAAATCAATGGCATTTATTTAATATTGCTTGTACCTGTATATGGCATGAAAATGTACTGGTCAGTCAGGCACAACAATTCGGCACAGCTATACAGGAAAACCAGCAAATGTTAGCCTAGCGTAGGAGCTAATGGAGCTAACTGTGAACACGAATGAAACCAACACATTAAAACGAGTGCACTGCAGTTGCCACCTTCTTACATCCAATCAGACATAGCATCATGATAGCTGTGTCACTGTATCATGTTATTTTGATGGACTTAATGCAACACTGTACTTCGTGTAACCTTACCATGAAACAATCCTTTCATACTGCCACTGTGCTGACGTCACAGTCCGTATTTATGTGGTGAGGAAAGGCCCGCAAACTAGTGAGAACCCACACATCAGCAAACTAAAATGCAATTGGCTGTGGTAGTATCAAGTGGAATCAACCACAAAACTCCATTACACACAGAAGAAACTGAAAAATATTGAAGCTCTGTTTTGCAGTTCTTTGCTAACTGATGTAAATTTACACCCAGACGACTGCTGAGAATTTTATTGTCAGACTAGTTAACATGGTTGGCATAACAGGGGAACCACTACGAGGCCCTCTACTCTGTACCCTAGTGGTCGTCAATAAAACAGGATAGTGTTGTTGAACTAAGCAGAATTGAGCAGAATTTAATTTGAGTTTATTTATATCTTTCCAAATAAAAGGTTCTTATGAAATAGCTATGCTTCACAGGCACAAATAGCCATGCTGGTTTGAATGATGATGATAAAGTGGGTGTATAGGTAACAAAGTGTCATTTAAAGTGACTCTATTTTATGAGCTGCATTGTTTATAATGATGCTTCTCATAATTTCTATAATCTTGCATCGGTTTACATGTGTCATCAATTTTATATTTCCAAAATGGTCTTATGCATATAATTGCATATAATCCCACCATTTCTTTTTCGAAAAATGTCCACTTTTAGAGTGGAAAGTACTTTCAGGCTCTGTTGTACATAAGCACCATTTATGAATAAGGCCAGAGTGGGTAGTCAAAAATTCAGCCCACTCCCATCACAAGGACCATTACATTAAACAAATGGCCAAATCAGATCATGAGTCATTGAGAATTAAATAATTCTTTCTCAAGTTGTAAGAAATTCAAAGTTTTTCTGTTCAGCTTCACTACAGCTTCATCGGCTGCTGCTGATCCAGAAAGTTTGTGAATTTTAATCTGGGACAACGGATTGAACATTTTGCCAAAAACACTGCAAGTGAAGTTACCTCCCTGTGCCTGCTCATGTGTACTCATGGTTACCTTTCTCAAACTGAATAGGAATTGTTTTTTCTCCATGTGTGGAAATAATTCACACTGCTGAGTGAAGCTTTTGTAACAAATTGAGCAGAAAAACTGTTTCTTTCCAACGTGTGTTGTAATGTGCCGAACCAAGCCAATGCACTGAGTGAAACTTTTCTCACAAACTAAACAGGACAAAGGTTTCTCTCCAGAGTGTGTTCTCATGTGCTCGAACCAAGTTGCCACACAAAATGAAACTCTTGCTACAAATTGAAAAAAAAGATAAAGGTTTATCTCAAGAGTGTGTTCTTATGTGTGGAACTAATTCATATTGCTGAGAGAAGCTTTGTTACAGACTGAGCAAAAAAAAAGAAAAAGTTTCTTTTCAGTCTGTGTTGTTATGTGCCAAACCAAGCTGATGCGCAAAGTGAAACTTTTGGTACAAATAGAGAAGGAAAAAGGTTTCTCCCTAGTGTGTTTCCTCATGTGGGCACACTGAGTGCAGTTTAACTTTTTCCTGCCAGTATCAAATGGAGGAACTTTGGAGTTTTCAACACTATTCAGATGTTCTCTTATGTCTTCGCTGACCTCAGGGTCAGGTTTAGGAGAGTCCAACATCTTTTAAGAACACTTAATTGATTTTTGAAGAATATTACATTTCTTATCGGTAACCCGATTCTATTCTATTCTATTCTATTCTATTCTATTCTTCAATTCTAACATGTCTCTTACAGGGACGTCATTATTTTTCTCATAGTTGGAACTCAACTGACTGGATTTGATCTAGTCATCGTCACTGTCATCAGTCTCTGAAGAGTCTCATTCAAATCAGGCTTTAAAGGCAGATCTGATTCAGATTTATTGACTGGTTCTGATTCTCCATGATCTCGGTCACCATCAGTTTCTGTTTAGCTAAGCTGCTAGTTAGAGGCCCTGTCTCACTGGTCGACCCAGTTTGACTCTGATGAAGTGGTGAGGACTGAGGGTTCTCTTCATTACCTTCATTCTTCACAGGGACAGGAATGAATTGAGGCTGTGGGATATCAGCCTCATTGAGCCTTTGTAGCTAGCTTCTCTCTCCTCTCAAGTTCAGAGCTCCACCTGCTCCTCTTTAATTTCTGGGAGTGTTGTGTTCTGCTGGCCCAGACTCGAGCATACCTGCAGTGACACGGAAGGGTAGGACTCAAATGCAGAACACAGATACACTGGGAGAGTTTAAAAGGGACTTTAATGGGGAAGCTGCAGTGCAGAAGTCCAGGCAGTAGAGGGAGCTCGGCGCTCACTGTAATCAATGGACACGAAAAGTCAATACAGTCTCTGGGGCTCCGGAGCTTGGCGCTGGACCGGGCCGCTGAGCCAGTGGATGGAGCGGAAGCTCGCCCACACGAACTGTTCCCAGGAAACGAGCGCACAGGAAGCAGAGTTTGTCTTACGGTCAGAGTGGCGGTCCAGAAGCGGTGACCTTAATTGACGGACAAAGCCAGGGATGCGTAGACACATCCCTGGCTTGGGGAGCAGGCAGCGAAGAAACCGGGGGCAGGTCGATGAGTCAGAACCGGGGAAGCCGATGTCAGTTTGCTGCCGAAGCGTAGCACTCAGCAGCGCGGAGAAGTGACACACGTGCTTGAGCCCAGGTGCGGCTGCAACAACAGATGAAGGCTTGGACCAAGGGGCAAGAGATTTCTCCTTCCGGGCCGGGAAGAGAGGAGGCTGATAGCCGTAGCTGCACTGAAACGGAGAATGGAGAGAGACCAGTGGCCGAGGAGGTAAGGGAAGCATATTCGACCCACAGGAGATGCTGGGACCACAAGGCGGGGTTGCGCGCCATCACGCAACGCAGTGCAGTCTCCTTCTCCTAGTTCACCCGTTCAGTCTGGCCATTGGACTGTGGGTGGAACCCGGAGGACAGGCTAACACGGCCCCGAGCAGTGCACAAAACTCACACCAGAAGACGGAGGTGAATTGGGGACCCCAGTCAGAGACCATGTGGGATGGGAGACCATGGAGGCGGAAAACATGACGCAGGACCAGCTTGGTGGTCTTCTTGGCGGAAGCTTGGGTAGAGGCACAAAGTGGGCCATTTTACTAAACCGGTCAACCACGGTGAGGACGACGGCGTTACCACTGGATGCGGGCAGGCCGGTGACGAAGTCCAAGGAAATGTGGGACCAGGGTCGCCGGGGCACAGGAAGGGGGCAAAGGAGCCCTGCAGGAGACTAGTGAGAAGACTTGTTGTGGTTACAGGTGAGACAGGCATTGACATACTAACGGGCATCCTCCTCCAGCGTGGCCCACTAGAAGCGCTGCTTAATGACGTCACAGGTCCTACGAATCCCCGGGTGGCAGGTCAGCTTGGAGAAGTGAGCCCACTGTAGTACATCAGACCTCAAGGCGGAAGGAACAAAGAGACGATTAGAGGGACAGTCGCTGGGGCCTGGTTGATCCTCCTGGGCGGCTCTAACACTTTCCTCTACCTCCCAGGTCAGGGAGGCAATGACGCCGGGAGGAGGGAGGATGGGGTCGACTCCCTCGGAGGAATTCTCCTCCCTCTGGAACTAGCGGGACAGGGCGTCAGGCTTGACAATATGGGACCCAGAGCAATAAGAAAGGGAGAAGTTAAAACGGGTAAAGAAAAGGGACGAACGAGCTTGGCGAGAGTTTTAGTCTTTTAGCAGTCCGGATGTACTTAAGGTTCTTATGGTCCATCCAAACCAAGAACGGGAGTCGGGTCCCCTCCAGCCAGTGGCGCCACTCCTCCAAGGCCAGCTTAACGGCTAACAGTTCCCAGTTGCCAATGTCATAATTCTTCTCAGCGGAAGAAAGTCGACGAGAGAAGAAAGCGCAAAGGTGGAGTTTTTGATCAGACAACACCACACCCATGCCCACATCGGAGGCGTCCACCTCGACGACAAACTGGCGGTCGGGGTCCGGGACCAGAAGGATGGAGGTGAAACGTGACTTCAGGGTCTGGATGGCCTTGTCGGCTGTGGGAGTCCAGCGGAAGGATATCTTGGATGAAGTGAGGGTGGAGGGTGGTGAGCGGAGCGGCAATGGCGCTGTAATTACGGGTGAACCGGCAGTAGAAGTTGGTGAATCCCAGGAAGCGTTGTAGGTGTTTACGGGAGTCCGGGATGGGCCAGGAGGTAACCGCCGAAACCGTGGACGGGTCCATCTTCAGGCAACCTGGAGACACAATGAAACTCAGAAAGGAGACAGACGAAGTGTGGAACTCACATTTATTGGCGTTCACAAACAGGGAGTTCTCTAGAAGACGCTGGAGGACCGCCTGCACGTGGCTGACATGCTCCTCACGGGTCCTGGAGAAAATCAAAATATTGTCAAGATAGACAAACACAAAGTGGTTGATCATGTCCCGGAGCACGTCGTTGACGAGAGCCTTGAAGACCACTGGGGCGTTGGTGAGACCAAAGGGCATTACCAGGTACTCGTAGTGACCCGAAGGCGTGTTGAAGGTGGTCTTCCACTCGTCGCCCTCCCGGATGCGGACGAAGTGGTAAGCATTGCGCAGATCCAGCTTAGTGAATACCGTGGCACCCTCGAGTAACTCGAAGGCTGATATAAAGTTGTTCATGGGTCTGTTCCCAAAGAAGATAATAATCCAAACTTCGAAGATGTTCAAAGTACTTTAATGCGCAAGCTCGGTTCTTCTTGTTCCATGCATACACAAGATAGACAGACAACTTCTCCACAAACATCCTATTTAAGGTGTTGAACAACTGGAAGTAATTAAACTGACTGACAAGGGTTTGATAAGAGGGGCCTCACAGTCTGAATACTCCCAGACTCGTTGGCGCCATATTAACTAAGAAAGCAAGAAGATATATACTATATGAACAATCCACATATGATAAGAATGACATAGAGGTATATATTTCAAGAATGTTTCTCTTAAGAGTCGCGCGAGCTTATCTCACATGCTTAATTTATGTTCAAGTGAGCATTAAAGTCAAAGCATTATTGAAAGACAACATATAGGAGAATGGAAAAACACTTAATATCAAAGGCCGAAGAGATGAGGGGGAGCGGATACCGTTTTTTTTCCCCCCAAATATCGTTGAGACCCTGATAATCTATACATGGCCACAGAGTCTTGTCCATCTTCTCCACAAAGAAGAACCCCTCCCCCGCAGGCGAAGAGGAAGGGCGAATGATCCCAGCCACTAGAGAGTCATTAATGTAAGTGTCCATCGCCTCTCTCTCAGGGCCAGGGAGGGAGTAGAGGCGCCTCTTGGGTGGGGAGGTGCCAGGCTGCAGGTCGATGGCGTAGTCGTAAGGACGATGAGGGGTAAGGATGTCACCTTCGCCTTGCTGAGGACCTCCCGGAAGTCATGGTACTCGAGGGGAACCCCAGACAGGGTCGGAGCGTCCCCGGAGAGTGCGGAATGCTGGGGCTGGCCGGCATGCTTCAGGCAGGTCTGGTGACAGGGAGTGCTCCACCCCAGGATGGTGGCAGTGGCCCAGTCTATGTGGGGGTTGTGCCAACGGAGCCAGGGCTACCCCAAAATGAGTGGAGTGCGAGGGGGGGAAAAGAGGTGGAACTTAATAGTGGTGGTTGCGTGACAGCAACATGTGGACAGGTGCAGTCTGGTGGGTGATGGTTCCCAGGAGGTGTCTGTCGAGGGTACTGGCGGGTACCGGACTCGGAAGGGGTACTTGTTCAATCCCCAGCTGATCTGCCAACCGCTGATCGATTTTGCTGACATCGGCTCCAGAATCAATCAGGGTGGCCAGTATGTGTGCACCGTCTGCCAACAAGAGTTGGGAGTGTAACACAGGTTGGGGCAGGGGGACAGGGCACTGGGTCTGGCTCAGCAGTATGTCCCTCTTTACTGCTGAGCCTTCCCTTTTACAAGACAGCCAGAGACGAAGTGCTCAGCCTGTCCGCAGTAGAGGCAGAGGTCTCCCCAACGCCGCCGCTCGCGTTCCTGCGCGGACTGGTGCGCCCCACCTGCTCGTGGGTCGAATGCAGTGGGTAAACTGCACTACCGAGTTGGAGGCCGATGATCTGCCCCCTCCTGGCGATGCTCCCTCCCCCTCACCTGTATTCGCCTGTCCAGACGGGTGGTTACTTCAATAAGCCCATCAAGAGAAGTCGGCAGATCAAAGGAGACCATCTCGTCCTTGATGTATGGCACCAACCCGAGGAGGAAAGCGTCACACTGGGCAGCCGAGTTCCAGTCACTTTGGCACCCCCTGGTGCGGAAATCAATGGCGTAATCGGCCACCTGCTTCAAACTCAGGAGCCCCCCTGTGGCCTCGGGTCCCAACACCACGGGTCCAAAAACTTCACAGAGTTCAGCTGTGAACACCTGGAAGGAGGAACAGGCTGCGGTGCCCCACTACCATTCTGCTGTTCCCCACAGGCGAGCTCTGCCTGTGAGGTGATTGACAGCAAAGGTCACCTTAGCCGCCTCAGAGGCAAATGTATGTGGCTGCAGAGCTAACAGGATTGAACAGTTCATCAAAAATGGGTTGCAGCCTTCCGGATCCCTGGAGTAGCGTTCCGAAACCCCCACACGAGGCTCAGGAGCGGTGCAGGGCGGAGGAGCTGGGGCCGGAGCCCGAAGAGCCCACGGAGGGCTGGATGATGCCTTCTGAGCCATGGACGGGACTAGCTCTTGGACCTGGGAGGCTAGCACGGTGAGCGCCTGCTCCAACGCCAACGCTGATTATCTAGCCTCTGCGGTGTTTGAGGCCAACTGCGCTTCGTGCTGGCTAGCATCTCTTCCACCCTGGACAGGCGGGAATGGGGAGAAGCGTGTTCCGCTGGATCCATGTTTGGCCAGATTATACTACTGTGACGTGGAAAGGTAGGACCCAAATGCAGAACACAGATACACTGGAAGAGTTTATAAGGGACTTTAATGGGGACGCTGCAGTGCAGAAGTCCAGGCAGTAGAGGGAGCTTGACGCTGGCGGTAATTGATGGACGCGAAAAGTCAATAGAGTCTCTGGGGCTCCGGAGCTCGGCGCCGGACCAGGCCGCTGAGCCAGCGAACGGCGCGGAAGCTCGCCCACACGAACCGTTCCCAGGAAATGAGCGGACAGGAAGCAGAGTTCGTCTTATGGTCAGCGCAGCGGTCCAGAAGCGGTGAACATAATCGGCAATCTGAGAAGGCGAAGGTGCCAAAGGGGACCAGGCAGCGGAGAAACCAGGGACAGGCAAGGAGGTCAGTGGTGAGGAGGCAGTCCAGAGGTAAAGACGCGCAGGCAAAACTCGAGGCTGGGGACGAAGAACTGGTCGTAGATCCGGGGAGTGGGTAGAGCAGGAAGGTCGGGGACAGGCAGGGTCGCAAACGGGCAGGCAGGCTGATGAACACTGGAAAGACTGGCATAATGATCAGAACAATCTGGCAAAGAGGTTGGTGTGGGGCAGGCTTAAATAGAGCACTGGGCATCAGCATAGACAGTTGTAGCGAATTCAGGCAGATGAGATGGGAGGGGCAGACGGGAGGAGCAGAGCAGATACAGAGACAGAGCGTGACACCTGCAGCTCTAGGCAAACAACTTCTTTACTCACCAGCAGCTGCTGCAGATCTACAGTGAACCATGAACACAAATACAAACACAGAAAGGTTAGAAACTGACACATCATGTCCAAGCCAAGCAGTGTAATTGTTATTTTATCTGATTCTATGAAACTGTTAACTGTGTCAAACTGAGCATGTATTTTAAGTCAACTAGATTTACTTAACTTTCAAGCCAGAGCCCTATTTAACGATGGATACATTTGTCAATTCACAAAAAAACCAAGACAAATCTCACTTAAAATCACTATTCAGAATGACATGACATTAACCACCATAAAAGTATCCTCTGAATTTTTTTTTTTGCCAGTGACAGGCTAAAATGTCACAACTGGTAATGACCCATTGGACATAAAAAAAAAAGATCATGGCTGGGGCAGTCAACTGGAGGTCCTAATCTACATCTACTGGCTTGTTCATGGACTTTCCTACCGTGTTGTGTCTTCTGTCTTCAGTGTGCCCAGATCTACTGTCCATTGGGTGACTCGTGATCGCAACGTGTGCCGGACAATGGTGACATGGAGCCAGACGCATGCTCAGGACATCCACCCACCCACACCCACCAACTAGCTGTCCTGCTCACCCAGGAAGCCCAGTATGCATCCTGCCTGAAAAAAAAACAAAAAACAAACAAAAAAAAAAACAAAAAACTTCTAAAACTTCCTGATGCAGAACCTGAGATTCTTTTATTTCAAGAGATATATTTTGTTTTTGTTGAGATCAAGTAAATTAAACTTTATAGATATAATGTGAAAATTAGTGTTCTGTTATGTGGGTTTTGTTTGATAAAGGCAAGCTAAAAATATATTTTATTGTTCAACTGTGATTGGTTATTCAGTGTTTGAAGGTACCTAAAAGCAGGGAATCCATTAGAGCAAGTTCATCGCAATATTGAAGCGTGTCATCGCACATTTTGCTCATGTCATGCAGGCCTAGAGTTGACACATAGCTGTAAATAATTTTGTGTGTGGTTTTACTCACATTTAAATACTTTTAAAAAATGCCTTCAATAAAACTTGTTACAACATTTTTTTGTCTCCTTACATTTAGAATTATGTACTGTACAATGAAAACAGTAGTAAAATGAGGACAGTGAGAGAATCTGCTGTTAAGAAAGTCTGTTTATTTTCCTGAATCACACTTAACACATGTATTGACATTCTATTCAGAAGGCAGTGACTGCTGATTGGAGAACACAGCTTAAGAACACAATTTGTGTGCATTCAAGTTGACAGCCAGATCACTCACTCCCACAGTGCTTTTGCCATGTACTTCTTCCTTGTGAAGTTTTCCTCATTTGAAGTCATATATCTGATAAGGTTAGGGACTTGATCCAGAGTACCTGGAATCAAATGTGTGATTACTGGAAGGCATAAACATTGTTTTCTCGCTATAGCTAACGTTAATGTTAGTGAGCAACTGGGACCTGGGAGCAGTTGGGGGTTTCTGCCAGCTAGCTTGCTAATGTTCGTTACGAAGTACCATATAAACGTTATTTGCTGCCTTATTAACATAATAATGTGAAATATCCACCAAATTTGCAGGATAGACAAGAGCTAATGAGTAACGTTAGCAGGATAGGCAATGTTACCTAGCCAACTCTCATCGTGAACAGCAATTGTTGTGGTCACATATTGCATTATTTTATGTTAAACCGTTCTCTATACAAAAACAGTTATTACAAAACGTTTTTACAAAATTTCCACGCGAAACAATACGTACATTTGTGTTTTTTCTTCTCTGACTTCTCCACATCCTCTCGCTTTCTGTTCGATTCAGTATGCAAATGAGGACGTAAAGTATTCTGGGAATTTATGCATTCTCTTGCCCTTCCTCAGTGAGTCAGCATCTGAAATCCCTTGTTCTGAAGGGCTAGATTCATGGCCCTACCCCTCGTTATGCCCACTACCCCTACATGAAAAAAGAATTGGGACACCACTACCCTAGTAGGAACACACAAAATTTAGGGCTAGGGCTAAAAAGTTAGGGGTAGGAGGTGTATAGGTGATTTGCAGTCATGTGATTCCAATGAGGTGCGAAATTCAGATGGGGGGCAGGAGGTGAGAACTGTGATTAAAAATGATGGAAAGCGAGTACTTTAAAGCATTGGTTGAGCCTGCATGTAGCAGGTATTAACAAAAAATAGAAAAATATATTGGATATGATCTACACACACTGAGGAAAAGTGATTTTTCATATCTGGTGTTGGATTTGCCTGGTGTGGAGGCCGTCGACATTACAAGTTACCTCGTCCTCCAGGCCTCCTACTACACCGCTAGCCAAATGAAGGCTGGAGGCGTACAGTGAAAAAGGTTAGGTGACTAATATTTTTCGTCATATTTAGTCACAAAATTAACACTGCCATGAGAACCTCGGGCCATGATAGCTAAAAAGTTAGCTAGCAATGCTAAAAACAAAGAACAAACACCTCAGGGTAATAACGTTGTTGGGGTTGTAACGTTAGCTGTGTTTCTAAAAATAATATGCACTCTGTAGTTTTGACATTTTTAGCCAGCTATGTAAGTAGCTTAATTACTGTAGACTTACCTTTCTGTGTAGCGTTATGTTTTCTAATTACTGCAGCATGTCTGTACACATGTAGCCTATTTATAAGTCTGCTCTCTTGCCAATGACATGAAACTAATGATAGCCCGCTAAATGCTTAACACACAAGTCAGTGGAGCTGGGTTAGCCCCCGTCAGCACAGGTGGCTAAATTAGAGATTGTTACTGCCAGATTTTAATAAGGTGACAATTCAAATTGTTGCCTTGCATGATATGTTGGTTGGCGTTCGTATAGTCTGAAAACCGTACACATTAGACGATGGTAAACTTACACTTTTGACGTGAAAGTGGCGCTCTCAGCTACTCCTTTCGTGAATCAGTCAGTCATGTTTCAGATCCCAGAGGCAGAGACTTTTATTTGGAAATCCGTATCCGTCAGATCGGGAACACGGTGATCCACCCTGCCAGTGTTTTGAAATATACAGAAAAAGTCAGCAGGATCACCGTGATCCATGACTGGCCCAGATGTCCAAGTATCACCAAGTTCGAATGGGGCTCCCAACAGAAACCTACAAATGCAATCAAAATAATGAAAGGGGAATAAATCAGAACCGACGACTGCATATGATTGGCAGAGACAATGGATCACATGTTCGAGCATACAATGACATAAGTGACCAACAGGTTACAGCGTGTCACTTAAGATCATAAACAAGACAGGGAAGCTAAACAGACCTTGTCACAATCCATTCCGGTCTCCTGCCTGCTTTCCCCATTCACCTGCACCCAGTAACTTTCCAATCACCTGTTTCCCGTCTCCTCATCAGTCACCATGGTTTCTCTCACCTTCCACACCTGCTCCTCATCAGTAATCTACCCTGGATATAAGCACCCACCTCCAGACACTCACTGCCAGATTGCTCTTCAGCATTGTGCAAGTCTTTCCAGCACCTTTATCCGAACTGATCTCCTGATGCCGACTCTGCCTGCCTTTGACTCGCTCGTCTGTCTCAGCCCTGGTAATCACCTCAGCCTTTCGTCCCTGACCACGAGTTCTGCCTGAGCGTCTCTGGATTCTGTCAGCTTGTTTCCCTGGCTGTTCGTCGATTTCCCCCGGTGATCCGTTTCCCTGCCCCTGTTCGCCTGCCTCTTGATCTACTCAGCATTCCTCCATGCTTCCTGCTTGGTATCCGCTCGCCTGCCATCCTGAGCATTACCACAGCTATGAGTACCTGGCGCTTCACTCTGAACTGTGCTGTTCCCTGGTCCTGGTTCTGCTTCCCCGAACCGTGCTCCCCACCACAGACTCTTCTCCTGATCTCTGGACTTATTCACTCCCTTTTATATGCCATATTGTTTGCTGTGAGTTCTTCAATAAAGACCATCACAAATTATCTCCTGCCGTTGTGCTGCATTTGGGTCCTACATAAGCCCGTTTCAGACCTGTGGCAATTCCACAGCCACGACTTGATGTGAGCGAATGTCAAGTAAGACACAGACAAGACAGCAGTTGAGTCCCGGTGAGCAGAGAACACACACAAAGCACACACACAATTACACACGTGTAGAATGCATGAAAGGTTTAACCTGGTTACAAGCCACCTACCACAGAGCATCAGCACAGCCTCTGGGGCAGCGGGCCGCAGTTAAATGCTAATGAGAGACCAGAGAAAGTAGAAATTAGCCACAACCAGCAGACCAACGCACTGCAAGGAAATTTTACTGAAATTAGGATATAGACAGATTATTGACGGTTTTAAATTTAATCTTTCACAAGTTTGGTGTACCTGATTATTATGCACAATAATTATGATGTTGTTGCACTTTATCAGTTGTAATGTTACTTTGCCTTTTTGACAGATGCTGATGCTTGTTTCAAAATTATTTTTGTGGCACTGACCACGCCCAAACGGGGGAATGATGAAAAATAATTTGGCCCACAGTGAAAAAAGACAGAGTTGTGTTTGAATCACACTGCAAGAAATGCAGTTACATAAGATGCATCTGTCAAAGAGGGAAAAATAATGGAAAGAAATTAATAAGATTCTATAACATAGATTAATATGTCAAAGGTAAATCAAATATAAATAGCATCTTCCAATATGTAAAGAGTAAATCAAATTTTAATTCAATTTTACCCAGAATTTAACTAAAAGCAAAAAATATTTTTTTGATTAAAAAAAAAATGGAAAAAGCTTGATTCTACCAGAGAATGGTTGAGTAACGGGGAAAACATCAAAGCTAGTTATTTGAATTTCAGCGTCTAGTTCTGGTTGGACTAATTCGAATAACTGTACTGGTTCCGTTTCATCATCAGAAAGGCGGGTCCTGTAAATGATGTTATTTGTGCCAGGCATGCAGTAGGAACTGGCCTTGATGCATGGTCAGCAGGATCATCTATGGTTCTGATCTTGTGGTCTGTTGAATACACTGAACTCTGTTATGGACATAGACATAAAAGCGTTTGGATTCATTGCTGATGTAGTCAAGTACCACTTTACTGTCAGTATAGAACTTGGTGGAATCCTGCCTCAAGTCCAGTTCATCATGAATTAGTTCTAACATTTCCACAGCCAAGACTGATGCACATAGCTGGAGTCTTGGAATGGTCGGTTCAGACTGAGGTGCAAGTTTTGATTTACCCATAATGAATCCAACATGAGCTTGTCCGTCTTCTTGTACAGCCTTCAAGTACGCAACAGCACCAATGGCCTTAGTGGATGCATCAGGGAACACATAGAGCTCCCTGGCTAGACAAGCTGCTGTGTATGCTCTTGGTATATAAAGGTGTCCTAGAGCGAGTCTTGCCAGGCGGGTAAAAGGCTTGGTGTCAGTTAACACGGAGTAGGTGAACGTGTCGCTTGTTATCTCCCACAGGAGATCCAGGCTACGTTGAGTTGGCACAGCTTCGCCACTGAGATCTATGTCTTTGACCACTGCTGCACAGTCCTCAGGTGAGAAAGGCTTCCAAGACCGATTGACTGTTTGAAGCAAACTTGTGAAGCTGAAGGTTCAATTCAGCAAGCGAAGGCCGTGTTCTGCGTAACAAGTTGTTGGCTTTGGCATCGGTTGATACAGAACAACGCACGTCATCAACATAGAAGTGACGCTCTACAAGGCTGACTGTCAGCTGCATGTTCTTGTGCACCTTCTCTGATAGCTCTTCTAAGCCCAGAGATAGCTGCGGCAGGATATGGCTGTTGCCAAAAACATGAACCTTCATCCTGTAGTCTATGATTTCTTTTGTCACATCATTGTCCCTGTACCACAAGAATCTCAGGCAGTTCCTGTGGTCTTCTTGCATTAGGAAACATGAAACATTTCCTGTATATCAGCCAGTACAGCAACCTTTTCCTTCCGGAATTGCATCAAAACTGTTGAGGTTGGGACCTATGAGGGGCACATCACTGAGAAAAATGCTTGAGTGCTGGTGGTTTTGGTGGTGGAACGTGCCAAAAGTTAGCAGGTACCAACATTCCTCATCTTCTCCCAGTGGTGGTGCTACCTCAGCATGATTGTTCTCAAGTATTTTTCCCATGAAGGCCATGTTTTGCACCTCTGGCCTCCCGTTTAGGCTTTGTTGGAGGGACGCAAAGTGTTTGACTGCTTGTTCTTGGTTGTTGGTCAAGCAGTGTCTTGATTGTCTGAACATGAGTGGAGATATCCAACTATTTGACACAATTCTGTAGACTTTGTCCATCAGTTTCAAAAAGATCTCATCTTCAACTGAAGATGCCAGCCTGTTGTCATGTTTGGTGTGATCGAATACAATTTGTCCCAATATATCCTGGGGTGCTTTGCTGGACTCTAGGATCATGTCTCATGCCTGATGAATCCAAGAAGCTTGTGCAGGGTTGGAGGAGTGAGGGCCGGCCATTGTCGAGCACAGTTCTTTTGAAAGTATTGACATTTGAGTTGTGCGCGCTCTCCAAGCACACTTCGCCAACTATCAACAAGCTGAGGTCTAGGCGTTGGGCGGAAGGGGTGTGGTGCGGGCCACTGACTTGTTCCCATACCTTGTGCACTCTAATTATGTCTCTGCCAAGTAGCGGGAGAATGTCAGCAGTAGGTCAACCTCTACTTTGACAAGATGTGGGTAATTTAGAGCTGCATTCAGCATTGGGATTTTGGGCCGATTCTCAAGTACATCGTTGCACTCAATGGGTCTCATTCATGAAACATTCGGAAATTTGCGCATAGATTTACACATAAAAGCCTACTCTACCAACAACCTACTCCGGATTCATGAACACCACGGGAAACTCAGATCTGATCGTAAACATGTGAATGCCAATCAATCGTAAAGTGACAGTGCAGCTATTTGCATAAATCCACGCCCATAAACAGCCAATGACCACCATACAAGGAGGTGTTGTAGGTGCGTCCAGCTGACCAGGTCATGGGGGAATCAAAGTTATTTTGAGTGAAGTTGATTTCAGAAAAAAACATTTTATTTTCATCTATCAGCAGTGGTGTGACAGCAACAGACTATATTCTTACCAATGAGCCAGCCGTCCCTCACAACTCCATCCTCCAAACGCATTCATCCTGCACTATTACGCAGGATGTATGCGTCATGCGTCCCACCAGGCCACTGTGGCACAACGTTTAACAACACACACTTTGCATGACAGATCAGTTGTACTTTCACAGAATGAAAGTTTTTCCAGTTTATGTAAGCAAAGGCATCACCAGAAGGAGCCTTCATGCGTACGTGTGTGCAGTCTATGGCACCGATGACCACATCACTTCTACTTGCCGTTCTGCACCAAAGGAAAAGTTTATATACTCTGGCATTAGTTTTATAATGCCATTAATCACTTCAGGGAGGACGCGGCTCATAGACGGTGACGAAATGCCAGATCTGTCACCTACCTCCCGTTGGAAGGTTCTTGTGGCCAAGTGCAGGTAGATGTGCAGGAATGGCATGGCTGCGTTTTGTTGGCCTTTCAGATTAGGCTCCAAAATGTTGCATAAATGCAACAGAATATCTCTTGGTAGTCTGAAATGACTAATCAACCATTCATCACTCTCAGCCAACATATCTGCCCGATCCCTAAAACACCTCTCTCCAAATAGCGCCTTGCACTAAATCGTGCAATAGCGCAAGTTCAGCGATTGTTTATTATCATCATTCCACATGTAGAAATAACGTGTAATTTATTGAGTCAAATTACATAGATAATTTACAATTATAAATCTAATCTGGATCTTAAACCTGCCAACTAATTTAACTAAATGTGTTTTATATTTATTACAAAGTTTTTTTGTTTTTTTTATATCATGTGTTTCAAAGGCATCTGCGTATTGTGTACATAACAGGGTGCAATATGAATTAAAATTGTAATTTCCAATTCTGACAAGTATTATTTATGTGCAGTCTTAAATTTACACAAACACTACGCCTGGTCAGGAGCATGTGTAGAGATTTTGTTAGTAGCTACGAAAAGATCAGAGCTACTAAATTATTGATGAATGCGAGTTGCGCATAAATTTCCGTCTGTGAACATTTTACAAGCAAATTTGTTCTGCTCACGTTTCATGAATGAGACCCAATGGGAGAGGGATTGTGACCTTCCCATTGAGTAACTAAACCACAAAGTCTTCAGCCTTTGTCAGCCAGACTCAGTGAAACCAGATCACACTAATTTATCCTGGAAATAGTATGCGAATAAATACTCATTTGCAACAGTATTGATACCAACTGGCTGGTGTCACAAATATAAATCCAAATTCACAAATGCTGCTGCTAAAGGACTTTTGCAACC
>CAAKHG010015271.1:35111-45380 GCA_901007715.1 Dactylopterus volitans | reverse complement strand
GTGATTGGAGAAATCAGAGCAAGAGAGAGAGAGAGAGAGGGGGTCATAATAAGGCTTATATTATCTGATTCTGCCTCATGTTCTTAAAACAACTTTGATTTCTTTCTTCCTATCACATCTCTATTTTCATGTGAAAAGGTGAGACATCTGCTGTTGTGTGTGTTGTGTGTGCATGTATGCGTGTATGAGTGTAATACGTTCCAATAATGAAAATAATTCAATTTTAGGGTGACAACTGGATTTAGAGTTGAGGGCCAGGATAACTCCCGGATAAAGAATGTGAGTCAATGTCATGTCCCCTGACCTGTGAAATAATGGAAACATGGCGTTGCGTATGAGTTAACCGACATACAGGCAAAAAAATAAAGTGCCTCATTATCTGTCAAGTCTGTTCATTTATAGGCAGCGAAGAGGAAGTTGAGAAGGAGGAAGCCATGATGACATTATAATCACAGCTAATCGCCGGCCACAAATGGGGTGCGAGTCTGTAAAAGCAGCCATCTGAGGTCAATAGAGAAGACAAAGCATACACACACCCACACACACACACACACACACACACACACACGCTACTTAGCCTACTCTTAAGCTTTAGTATGCTTTAAAAATTTAATGTAACTCAAAGAAGCTATAAGTCAGTAGTCCCTAGACACACACATTCATTCATCATTCATTTTCACCTGACAAATACCATCACTGTGTTTGTTGTTAGACTACGTAATTAAATTTGAGGGATAAATACACAAGACACTATAAAACCTAGACCCTCTAGTAAAGCTCTGTTAGTTGTATTATCTTCACTGTCCATAGCTAAAAAAAGAGGTTTTATTTCACGTTTCAATGCCGCCATAATTGGTAAAACACACTGCTTTTATAATACAAGAACCGTGTGGTGAATGTGCAAAAAAACGGGCACATATCAAACCACAGGCATTCAGGCCTTAGGATGTGGCATGATGTCACCAGCATTGGGCCAGGAAACAATTTGGTAGTCTCATCCCAATTTCTGACTCACGAGTAGCTCATTTATTGCACCTTGCAAAAGAAACCATAGTGTAACACACAATAGCAACTAATCCCATCCGGATTATGTCATGTGCTGCTCATGTCAGAGGTAATGATTACAAACAGGACAGTCGCTTCATCTGCTGGCCCAAAGTGCCGTGTTAATGTAGAATATTAAATTAGCAACACCGACAAAGTGTAATTCACCATTCCTTCAGAGAGTACCGATTTAAATTTAAACAGTACGCTTTGATCTGCTGAATTATTTATTTTTGTACTTAAAATATGAATGGAAGCTATGGTCTGGCATCTGCATTGTCTAACTGATACCTTACTGCTTCAACTACTTCTGACCTGGACAGTCTATTTCTGGAGACTTGAGGGAGTGGAATGCCGAGTTTTAAGACATTTGAATTGGCAGTTGTCATATTTTGGGGAAAAATGTTTTTTTGTTTTTTTTTTTTCTGTTAAACTTTCATGTCGCTGACTCTGTTATTTCGCTGTCCCGTTTTACCATAAATACTATGCACTCCAAATTTCAGGGCCATTGTTTTGACCAAGGGGTAACAAATGGTGTCTACCATAGAGCTCAGGATTACACGTGCGTCGCAAATTTCAGGGGCCGCCATCTTGACGAGTCTGCGAATACTGCTGCCATGAAGCTACGAATACAGGCACACTCCAAATCTCACCTGCAGCTGTTTTGACCCTGGAGCTGCCAACATTTTCTGTCGTAGAGCTCGGTATCTACATTGCTGCCAACCAGGCAAATTTCTCTCCAAATTTGTGACTTTTCAGACCACTTTGGTGGCACCAAGTGAAGGATTTTAAAACTCCATGGACAAACCTTGGCTACTTTCCAGAGAAGAGTGTCGCTGGCATGCCTCAATGATTGCCGAGTATTAACTGAGATGTCAAGCTAAAAAATTGTTTTATTAGACAATGATACGGTTTATTGTAATGGGAAAGCTACTCAATCACCTTAAGTAATTAGGAGAGCACTCTCGTGTGCATATCTTTAGTGTTTTAATGTTATGTCTAATACATCTGCCCCTAAATTAAATGGATACGCACTTGGTGCAAGTTTAATGAAAACCAGCCCGCTACTTTTTTGGGTAATCCTGCTACTTGTTGGACAAGCAAACTGACAGATGGAGGTGAAAACATAACTTCCTCGGTGGAGCTAATAAATTGCTTTTATTCCACTGTCGCTACATAATCCGGTGATACAATAAAGGACACATCTTTCCTGGATAATTAGGGAAAGTTAGGATGATGATACATCTGGAATAAACATATTCCGTTGTTGCCCTCTTAAACGAGCAACTTGTTATTGGTATCTTAAGGTCACTATTTTACACCTTACACAAACAACACACCCAGTCAGTCGTATCAAACTTTCGCAAACATAATTCCTGCGGCAAAATCGCGGCTGCTAAAGTCCCTCATTCAGACTCATTGAGATGGCTTGCGAAGTGGAATAACAGGACATCTGTATCACGGCCATAGCTGAGACCTGTCATCCGTTTCCAGTACTGTTGGAGGATGGCTTTGGGAGCTGTCAGTTTTTATGCGTCTGATAGTTGGAAAGAAATACCTCAGACAGTAAATAGCAAAGACGCAGACAATACAACACAAACCCGGCTAAAAGGGCAGCGCAGAACCAACCTTGTGGTCATCTAGTGACAATGTACTGAGACGTGATTATAGTCTTGGCCTGCCAACAGGGTTTGTTAGTTTGTTAGACTGGAATTACGAGCAATAGAAAGCACCATTATACCGTATATAAGGCATGGGCAAACTTAGGTGGAGTTTCCTTTTCTTCTCTATAAAACGTGGTCCACTGACACGTCAAAGATGTCTGGGAAAGATCTCATCTGAGGACGCTGTTCCATGGGACAGTAGAGCAGACTAGATTGTACTAAGTAGTTTGCTCGTTTCCAAGATGCTTAAACTGCGCGATGCTTAAACTGCCAGATGTGTACTTCCCAGAAATGCAGACAGTGTGTTTAGGTGAATAATTTCAAGATATTTTTGTGAAGTGAAAAAAACACATGAGCAAATCCCTTTTGAGATGTCTTATAATCCAGCATTTTGTCGTCTTTCAGAATTAACATTTTCAAGGTCACTTTTAATGCCTCATCAAGCACTCGGGCAGAGTTCCTTGAAAATACCAGAGAATTACTCTTGTTGAGTAAAATGATTCCGAAAAGAGATAACTGAAGTTATCTGATCAAATGTGTTACAATGAATTATTCGAGAGAGGCGTTTTAAATCCTCAGAGTGGCTGATCACAATGAAAGGCTTCTTTGAGACACCCAAAGAGTTGCGGCGCTACGCCGGCCAATTTTTTGTTACTTCCCATAATGGACACACCAGCATCCCCGTCCACATTATCCGGCCAGGTGTCCAAGGCCACAGCTGGATCACAACGATCGCCTACTCGCGACCACTGATAGAGAGACATTGTGCTCCCAGAGACGAGGCAGTGGGGAGCAAACAAGATCTGCATAGCGTCTGAGCCAACAGAGCAACACTCTCTCCCTGCTGTACATCTCCGCTGACTTGGCTGGAATCTAACGGACGACTTTCTCTGTATCCTGTCTCATGGCTCCTAGCTTACAAGTATTTCTGCTTTGTGTAACCTGGTCAACACAACAACCGGCTTCTCGTGCTACTTAGCGTGGTCCAAAAAAAGCAACTTCTGCCTGGCATGATGGATGACACGTACGCAGTCGACAGCTCCTCGGGTTATACGTGTTACTTTTTCTGGGATGGAAAATTGTCTTGAAACGTGAAACGTTTTCTCATCAATTCGACATTACGCCCTGTTTACACATCTTTGAGTGGGTGCATCATGTTAGTGCTAACATTTCGGCACAGGCGATGACTGGTGGAACTTTAATCTGACTAACATCTATTTGTCGATTTAGCTTCTGCTTGTATTCATTCCTAAATTATATTAATCTATGGCTCATCCTTCAAAAACTATATGGAGAATTGATCCGCGTACCGTTAATTAGTAAATCAAATAACTACTAAAAAAGCATGAATATCAAGGAAGGCTGGATTTTTTTATGTAAAAAAAACCAGAAGATGACAGAGTAGAGAACAGTCCAAACAAATTCAATTTGACCTTAAATGACTGACAACAGAGTTTAAGAATCGTCTCCAAAGGTTCTTTACAGCATGTGCTCATGATTAAATAATAGCACAAATAAAAAAAAGGGAAAAAAAAATCATCCTATGAATCCCAGTTCATCTATCCAAGTTTTTCAGGCAAACAGCCGCGACAGCCCCTACTGTCCCGTGAAGTAGTAAAAATAGAGCACAGAGAGGCTGGAAAGCAGTGGATGTCTTGTCTTAAGTGCAGCCTCAGCCTCTTGCGCTCCCAGTGAAGTTACCGATCATGAGGATAATGTGGAGGCAATCACCCCTGACACCAGGATGACTCACGAGGCTCTGAGCAGGAACACCTTCGGGCGAGAAAGTGAAGACTCCTACTGTGAAACGTAGGCAGCGAGCACAAACGCGGGGCTGCTTCTCTGCGGCTGAGAAATACATGATAGCAGTGCAGAGAGAACTTCAACCTCTATCTTGGCAGCATATGATAGGAAATTTGCTGTAACGCTCCGAAATGGCTCATATCTGAAACCCCTCCAAAACAGCTGGAAAAGCCAGTGAAACCTCCTCTGGATTTGATTTCGCCCTGTTAAATAAGGCCTTAAGTTACACGGGTGGAGTAAGACACTGCACAGGAATCACGGGGCCATGTATTTTACCTCCCTAACAACACACAGAGGCGTTTCAAAGTGGATGCAGCGGCGGCAGACGCTAAAGATCTCTGAACTTTACATAAATCTCACCGTTACTGTACACATGTGCGGCTTTTTGCAGCATACCCCGGTGACCCCGACCAGAGCTGTCTCACTGACGTGCTTTTTATGGCCGCTAGAAGCAATTTACCAACAGCTACATGTTGATGGAGGAAAGATTTCCAAACAAGCCAATAAAGCTGTGACACAAAGGGGGCCACTTTGCAGAGGGCTCAGTAACTGAGCGCTCTGGGAGGAGCGGGATGGAGCTGCAGGAGCGTTCAATTATAACAAGTTTACAGCTGCTTCCCTGTCGCTCAGTCACATAATTACTTGTTTAACATTAAATCCCATAGGCTTTTATTGAGCCGCTCGGATGCGAGCCCGCAGAGTCCCTTTCTCTGCGCACTCACGTTTGGGAGACTATTTTGACGCGCAGACTTTTTTTTTTTTTTTTTTTTTGCGCACCTAACGCTCGCCTCCGATTGGTGAGCTATTCATCGCAGCGGCACTTTGCGGCCTTTGCGCCAAACGGCGTCCGGTTAAGGAGAAGCGGAATTGTGGATCCGCGTGTGATTTCTGCGCTTCGACGCACGCGTCCAGGCTCCCGCGCGAGGAGCCGCGGGCGCGCAGCCTGCAGCTCCGGCGGCATCGAGACGGCGCTCATCTCCCGCTTTGACAACTCCGAGATGAAGCTCGAAGGACGCGCACTCGAAGCAGCTCGATCCATCACCGCGCGGACCGGGCGCGCGGACGCACGCGAGCAGATCGCTCCACGCAAGAACAATAGAGGTGTGGGGGGGGGGGAGTTCTCCCTCTGGCTGCTTACCCTTGGGGATCGGCGCTGGCGGCTGGGGCGAGTCAGTGGGGGAGACAGAGTCGGCAAGCTTCAGCCAGCAAGAAAACAGAAAGCAAAACTTGAGGTACTCCATTGCGCTCATGGTGCGCGTGTTCCAGGGTTCCCTGGGCCGGGAGCAGTAGTCTGGATCAGCCCCGCTGGCTCTTTTACAGTGCGCTCTCGCGATATGAGAAAGGAAGGGGGGGGAGAAGAAAAAAAAAACATCCGATGGATATCAAGTTTTCTAGTTGTGGACAGCTCCAGGGAGGGTATAAGAAGGGTTGCCAGGGGGATTAGAGAGCAGTGGGCGTGGCTCCGAAAGTGAAGTTGCAGGCCATGAGGACCGAGCGTGGAGGGGAGAGGCTCTGGCGGCGTTCACCCCTGACATAGGGACGTCCTGCGTGGAAGTGTTTCTGAGCACAGCTGTATTTGAGCCCCAATCCCTCGCTCCCATCTCCTCCTCTTCCTCCTCCTCCTCCTCCTCCTCCAGGCTGTTGAATAGCCCTCCCCTGGTTGGTCCCCTCCCCCCTGAGCACCCAGCGCCTGTCCCATCAACACTGCTCCCCTTCTACTCACCACTCACACAGGAGGCTTTTCATCCAGGCTTATTAGTGCAAACTGTGGAATAACACTGACCAAGAAAAAAAAAAGAAAAAGAAAAAATGGGGAAACGTAGCTAGGCACAACTTTGCTCCTTTCTTTCCCCTTGTTTTCAAATCGCATAACCTGCTTTTAAACCGCTACGTTATCCAGGGTCAAAATGACGAGCACATGTAGCGAGGTCCTTTTCTGTCTATATGACTGGCACATGAAGGTGTGAGACACACTGTCAGTGCTGTGAGGGGAGACGATTTTGAGCTCCATGTGACAAAGCTTCGATTTTTACGTTATTTGGTGTTTTGAAAATGATTTGCATGATAACTCAGTAATAATAAATGTAATGATACAACAATTCCTTGGCCGTTAACGGCAGTGGTGGAGGCCTTTGCAGGGTGGCGTAGGAGGATGCTA
This sequence comes from Dactylopterus volitans, assembly GCA_901007715.1. Lineage (NCBI taxonomy): Eukaryota > Metazoa > Chordata > Actinopteri > Syngnathiformes > Dactylopteridae > Dactylopterus > Dactylopterus volitans. The sequence goes on along the minus strand of CAAKHG010015271.1, from coordinate 38,711 downwards.
CGTATACGTAAATGGATTCAACAAACGACCCATAAATACGCTTTTAAACTGTTTATTGTTCTATCACGCCCCGACTCAGCCCGCCCTCCAAGTCTTCTTAACGCGCAACAGGAGCAGGCCCAGTGTCGCAGTTCTGCTCTGTAGAAAGTACAGCAATTGCCTCTAAGATGAAGCGCAGTCGAAGTATAAAACAGCAGACAATACTCAAGTGAAGTACAAGCAGGCTGCTGCAGCAGCGTTTCTATGGAAGGAGAATAAAAACAAACATGTGGTCCAGCGGGAGTTGCAATGGGAGCGTTCCTCCCTTTTCTTCGTCATCATCATCTGCCTCCTTTTTACTCCCTAGCTCTGTCTCTCCCCTCTGAATCCATATCTCCATCCCTCACATACATCACTTCTCCACCTTTTTCTTCATCTCTTATCCTGCTCTGACTCTCCTATTCTCTTCGGGCATTCCATCTTTTCTTTTTTTCCCCCCCCATTCCTCTGCTTCTCTCTCCAGCAATTTCCTCACTTCCACACGTCCTTTTCATTTTTAATCACTCCAGCTATTGAAAGCCTGCGGGAGTCAGGATGTGAAAAGGTCTAGTTAAAATCCTTGTATGACTTTACACTGTCGAGTCACACATAATAAGTACAAGATATAAAATCAGAAAAGGTTTCTCACATACAGGCAAGCAGTTATGTTTAGACAACTTAATCCCACTGTATTTACTATTTTTCCCGCCCGACAGTGAAGGATGTAATCTGGTATAATTTGTGCTGCCTCACTGCTGTGATATGTGAGAGTCAGTGTATTTTATAGTTCTGCTCATCAAATAAAAATGATGGCTCTCCTCACGCGGTCACCGTCAGTTTTAACTTAACGCTCCCGAAACCGTGACGCTCTGTTAAACATGGTTTTAAAACATGTCAACGTTTTAATACTGCGCATCAAGTTCAATCCACATCAAAACTAATCAAAGAGCAAAGTGCTCGTATAAATTTTGGCCAACGATGAATGCAGCTTAGTGGGGCTGTCTTAGTCTTAGTGTTGAATCACCTTTAGCAAACATTACATTTAATACAAAAGGAGCTGTAAAGTAAACAGGCCCATTTAAACTTCACCTGCACCTGACTTCACCTTCGAATGCTCGGGGCCGCTCATCGCTCCGCTCTTCGCCGGGCTGCAGGGCCACTCGTTTGATGCAGGAGTATTTACAGTTATCCACTTTCGGTCAATCTCTTGTTTCCGGTAAACGATTGATCGGATAAATTGCATCTCTTGACTGCTTCAGCTCCACCTTCAGCCCTATCGCCACATAGCAGGTAACCACATGGCCTCATCTGGCAGTGCAACTTAACTGAAGCTGCAGATGTTCGTGCTGCGTTCCCAACATCGGTGTGCGCGCACTTGAGGGGAGGCTTGAGGAGGGAAACATGAAGAAGCCATTGAATTTAGCTTTCATCAAGCGTCAGCTGGTGTCTGTGTCTTAGCTGACCTTGAAACCCGTTTGCTTTGTCTCATTTTGTCTCCCATTCTTCAACGCGGGTTGCGGACTTGCCCCACAGCGAGAACAATTCCCGTCTGGCCAACAGTTTCTGTTGCAGCGACTGCCAGGGCGCAAAATGAAATGTTTTTTCTTAATGACATCATTGTGGTCTGTGTTTGCAGGGGCGGTAGAAAGTCAACTTTTCATGAGATGAATTGCTTCTTTCCAGGGAACTAGACAATGTAGAGTCATGCCAGAAAGTTTAACATCCCAGACTTGGACTTCAGCCATTGTTATTACCGTAATGCTGCCTGCAACTGGGATACGTGCTTGAATACACATAGGAAATAGCTAATTCATGACAACTGCAGCCTTTTAACTCTTGGTATCTGTTTCTGGTGTAGAAAGACATCAAAGATGTTCTTCTAGTGTGAAACTCAAACAAACATGCCTCAGCAGTTTGCAGTTTGCAGTGCAGTGGCTCAGTGATTTATTTTTCCAAGGAACCTCTCTATAATTGAAGCATTTTAATGATTGCAATGTAGAAATCCACATCTTGGCTGCAAGGGGAAATACAGCGTCCTGTTTCAGAACACTGGCTGGCAGAGGTCTGCAAACCCAGCAAACATGTGGAAAAGCAAGTGAAGTGTCCTCTGGATTTGATTTCTCCACGAGAAAAAGAAGTTTTATGAGATGATAAATCCAACAACCAACCAAGGTCTTTACATTCAGTTGTGTGATTCATGATGTCATATTTACACTTATGGGGCGACACTTACAGATGTGGGGACATTTTCAGCGGACGCAGCTGCGCTTCCTATACTCGGGATGCTCGCAGTGAAGTGGAATATTACGTTTAATTGCAAAAAAGAAAGAGAGGTAGATACAGTATAGTAAAGAGAGAGGGCAAGATTGAGTGGAAACCCAGGAGCTTTCCAGAGCAACCAGACACAGCTGCATGTAATTAGGCATCCTCTGCCTGCCTGGGTATCAGAGGATGCTAGAGGGGTTTGGGCTGCAGCACAACGTGGATGTGCAGCTAAATACAGCTGTTTATCAACCAGGAAACAGAGTGCAGACTACCGGGAACCTTACAGGTGGCATGTTCCTGAGACTGCTATTAAAGTGTGTCTCATTTTTGTTTCCAAAAAAAACAAAAAAAAACACTTGCCTCCAGCTTCCACTGCGCTTGCATTAGTAAAAGACTAAACAGAGGATGTCTACGGTCGGCAGGAGACTACAAAACTATTTTCGGAACTGTTGTGGAGACAGTGGCTTTGCAGGCAGTGTTTAAATTTAATCAGGCTCAGAGAAGACGCGGATGATTCAATAGAGACGTGCACTGTTGCGGAGATGCCCAATATTGAACGTTCACGTCTAAAGTTCCACCGAGGAAAAAGGGAGCTCAACAAGAAATTGGACACAAGCTGCAGTGTTCCCTTTGATGCCATTATAGAGGTCATAAATCGAAGAAGCATTGTTAATAGCCTGCTTTCTAAGACCGACCATGATGGCCAGTGGTTAGGAGGACACACCTTTGAGGTCTGCTCTTCTCAGTTTTAGAAATGGGACAGAAAGGGGAGTAAAGCCACAATGTTTCCTCTGATGTAATAATATTGGGTGTATTTTCGAAGAAACATTGTTAATAGCCTTTTTTATAAGACCGACTATGATGGCCAGTGGTTAGGAGGACACACCTTGAGTTTCTTTCCTCTCAATTTATGACAAAACCCATTTTTGGCCGTGCAGCGGAATGGTTTCTCCTAAATGCTTGGTCGCCTAGAGCTCGCCTGACAAACCACAACTGCACCCTGACTGTAAAAGAATGGGTTTTACTTTTAGCCCATAATGCTTTGATCACTCCCCTGCGAGTTTAATTACTGGCGCAATGGGAGGGGCTGCTCGTCTTCTCGAGAAGTCATCTCTTCGTCAGCGCTGGCCCAGTTCTGTTGGTGCCGCTCATAAGGCCAGGGTGTGGTCCAAGGGTTGCTGGGATGGGGCAAAGGAAGGGGGTTTTGTCAACATTGCATTTAGTCTCAGACCAAAGAGCTTTAACAAGCGCAGCAAGTACAGGTTTAGCATGACCTCGGAGTCTGGCCACAAAAAAAAGAAAAAAAAAAGGCAGGGT
>CAAKHG010015271.1:5818-22477 GCA_901007715.1 Dactylopterus volitans | reverse complement strand
AGTAGTTTGTAAAACACAATAAACGCAAATAAAAATAATAAATAGAGAAATCACACACACACACACACACACACACACACACACACACACACACACACACACACACACACACACGCGCACGCGCACAACCTCACTGCACCTCTGAGCCATGAGCCATGGCCACATTAACCACAACGCTGCAACACTCATTAAAATAACATATAGTGTCAACAGCAGTGTGACCCCAAGTGGATAAACCCAAAATGTTCTGTCTGTACTCACAGATACACAGACACATCAGAGGATCGCCCTCTCTGTTGCGGGTTTTATGCTCCCTCTTACAATGAAACTTTGGCTCTTTCTGCATTTTTATATCACAGAAAATTTGATGGAAACAGTCCTGACTGATGTTTTTTCTCTGATCTGAGCTTCCCCTCCCTCCGCTTAATTTATGACCTGTGAGGAGGGACCCAGGGAGTGAGAAGTGAGTGAGACTGGTGTGAAAGCCCTGAATAGAGCAGGGGCAACAGGCCCTCCGAATAACACAAAAGAGGCACCACAGCTGTTTGGAGGCAACACAAGCCGTCATGAGGCACAGTCTTCTGCACCGAGCTCGCAGACTGGCACTCACGCTGACTTTGGAAGCTGAGTTGTTATATGAATACTGTAACACAATCATCGCATTCAATTTACGGCTGAAAACCTTCCAGGACCCGGTCCATGTCAAATTGAAAGTTCCATAGATGCCAAGTAATATTATCAAAATAATTGTGGCTGTTTTATTTGAATAAAATCCATCATTTTCGCGCAGAAAAAAAGAGGATGTTCACGCTGCGACATGTGCATTTGATATTATTTGATCTTGGTGCCAGCGGCCGTACAAGAATGCAGAGAGAGGGAATTATGGAAATGAGGTGGAAAAAGAATCAAAATATTTCATTCCATAGTGAGAGGCGAGAGGAGGAGAGGAAAAACAGGCCAACAGCCGATCACCTTTACAGAGGGCTGGATCAGTCCAGGGTCCCGCTGAGCCGCAGGAAAAGTGTCACCAGGCTTTTCGTGAGCTCACTGTCAAATGTTGGTTACTAACTGTCAACTGTAGCTAAAAATGATTTCGGGATCTGGGGTGAGAAGTTCAGTGGACTGTTTCCCCCCCCCCCCCCCCCAGACTGAAGGGAAAACGTGTCACCATTGCCAGGCATGCAATAATTTATTCCCCCCTGTACAAACTCCGCTGGCTCCCTGCTCCATGTCTGTCCACTCCAGCCCATTAGCCTGCAACATGCAGGTCACGTGCAAACTCTCAGAATTGATAGCAGCTTTTGGTATAACTTAATTGCGGCGCATATTCACAGCGACCGTGTTGGAGGACCGGCTATTACGGAGGGGTGCTTGTGGGCAGTGGTGTGCGTGTGCAGCAGTGTGTTTTCCTGCGTTGTCAGTGTTATCAATATTTCTTTGCTTCGAAAGACTTTAAATTTCACCGACAGGACAAAAAAAAAAGCATTCGTCAAGTTCGGAAGATGCGATTGCTCGTAAAATTGGAAATGTAATCCGTTTTGAGTGATTTTTTTTTTTGTTTGTTTTAATTGGATGTTGTTTTTCAATTGAAGTGTTGTCTTTTCAGGGTTTCTTTTTTTTTTTTTTTTACTGTCTATTGTTGTAACATGTCCTATGTCGCCATCTTAGCCGCTCGCAACTTTAAGCTCCGCATTAAAGGTCACGCGATCCGAAAACTACACCATCATCACAGGCTCATGCAAAAATGTTGTCAGGTACAAAATGGTTAAAAACTCCTCTTTCTGTATCTGTCTCGCTCTGTCCTTCCCATAGGGAGCGTATCCAGAGCCATCTGCAGACCACGATCCATCCTCAAAACACTGGGGATCACAAAGGTGTTATTTTTCAAAGCTGGCCCCGTTCACCTCCTGCCGAGGGTGCGCGGCTGTGGTTCAAGGGAAGGTGGGAAACTTCTGAGGCCTTGTTCCCCTTGTACCCCCCTCCCTGTCGCCTGCCTCCTCAGGGGCAGCCCTTTGAGGGTGTCATAACTGCGGCCTGTATAACATGGGTTACTGCTGACGGCGGTTGGTCACAGTTGATGAAGCCTTTAAAGGAGCCTCCCTTCTCATGGTTTCTGTTAAAACTCCGGCGAGCAGGAGCGAGGCCTGGCTCCCAGACAATTACGGACGCGGTAATGGGAGGACCCCGGAGCAGGGTGCATTTTGCCTTCTGATGGGTAGAGGGTGCTCCAAGCACATTTTTGAGTGGAGCGTTGCTCGGTGCGTTGCAACTCCACACGACTACCCCACAAAATTGAAATCACCCTCTCCATTTTAGTTTTTGCGCCCCTACGCTTGCAAGTTGCCAAGACAAAATGAGTCCTCCATGTTTTTGAGCATGGTGGCGGTCTCCATTTCACACAGATATGAAGGTTAAAAAAAAAAAAATAAAAAAAATCCATGAGAGTATGTAATATGCTGTAAATACACAAAGCTGTAGAATATCCAGTTGTTGCGGTGCCATCCTCGTGTCTCGCGGGATGGGGGAGGGTGTATGCGAGGTAAAATGGGACAGAAAGCCATGGCGGTTTGGTGGTAATAACACGAGAGTGTGTGCAACACCTGGTACTCACCTCTTTCTCCACGGAGTCCCTGTGGACACGACATCCCACTGGCACACCGTAAAACTTGATTGTGGAAAACACCACCACGCTGAGAATGATAAAAGGAAAATAGGAGATGTTTTTATTTTCAGGTTTCGGGTGTAGCAGCAGACGAGGAGCTTTGGTTTAAAATGTGGGTTCATATCATTGTTACGTTTATTCTATTGGCACATGACCTACAGTAGGGACAAATTATGGTTTGTAAAATGTTATGATAATAGGAAATTCTGAACATTTTGTAAAAGTTTTCTTGGTCTTTTTTTTGTAAAATTTTATTTTTACACTTTTATTACATTATTTTTAATATTTCAATTTATCTGAAAAAACCTTCAGATTGTTAGTATCTGATTTATAGCTCCTTTACATATGCAAATGTGGTAAAATCTGAAAACGTCTCGGACCATTTTGTATCTTGAAATATTTTTAAAATGACATTGTGTATTTATCATTTCCAAGTTCCCCTCACACGCTTATTTTTACGTTTGATTTGAGACGTTTCTGTATGGGGCTGGGGATAGTGTGGCAGTTGTTAAAATAGAGGCGTGCGCACAGTGAGCGTGCTGTTTCCCCGTGTCTCGGGGAGTGCGTTGAACCCGGACTGGCCAGACATGCAGCGAGGCGGCCACCTTGCCGCGTGCGAGTCAGTGTCAGTGCAAAGTGCAAAGGCCAGTGCGGTTCAGGACTTCTCCTCAGGCTGTGCTACGTGAGCTGCAGCATGTGGACGACATGCTCCGAGTGGAACCGAGGAGGCTCACTGCACAATGCTCCTCTGTTCTTTGTGCTGTACTTCTATCTTACTCTCTCTCTCGCTCTCTCTCTTTCTGTCCTACGAGCACGCGCGCACACACACACACACTCATGTACACACGCTGAAGAGTTCTCTCCACACAGTTGGAAAAGACAGGGGTCAGTAACTGGATGCTCCCGGCAGAGTACTTCAGTAGAGACCTTCTCCGAAACGCACACAAATACGTGAATGCGCGCGCTTAAAGGCAGACACGCGTGCACGCGCACGCGTCCACATGTGCACTGTGTTAATGTATTTTTCCATGCTGGCACCCCCGTGCAAAGCTTTGGCGATGTAGCAGAATTCTTTTTCTCCCTGGAACATGAGCGTTAGCTGAATGTTTTTCTCATTCATTACCAGGTCAGTGAAAATTGACTCAAAGACGCGTTCCTCGACAGCAGAGGGGATGATGTCTTCAAGAACAACAGCCCTCATATGTTTTCGTACGTCCTTTGATCCTTGGTTGAAAAAAAAATAAAGAAATACAACAACAAATGAATCAGAAATTGTCATGAAAACTGAAACCCGCTGTTACTTTCAATTCTTAGTTTCTTTTTAAACTTTGCACATGAAAGCACAAAGTCGTTCCGGGAGATGCTCCAGGTTATTGTTATTATACCTGAACAGTCTTGTACTGTTGCTGCAGGGAATTCTGTGTCTAAACTGACACACTGCTGAGATAAAGTGCTTCTTTGGTAACAAGCCCCGAGCAAAGCATACTTTGGGATCTCTGTAACATTTCTAGGTGAGATCTTTTTTTTCTTTTTTTTTTCATTTAACATACAATAATGCAGCCATTAATATTGCAGGAAAATTCAACCCACACATGCTTTTTTAATAGGTATTTCATTTGTCCTTACAACCGTCCAGCAGTGATTAACTGGAAAACCCATAAAGGTACTCAGTTTCACTTTATTACGAGACAGGCGTTTCATATCAAATTGTAATAAAAACGGGTTAAGAAAAGCCAAATTTTCAAAAAGAATATGGTAGAAAATTCAATTATTCATGTAATAGACGTGTATTAGACTTCTTTAGTTTTTCCAGACTGATGGACCTGGCGCAGCAGATGATTGAATCGACAAGCTCTCAATGCTCGGCCGAATTAATCACCGGCATAACGCTGCAGTATCGATCAAAAACACAAGTAATCCCGTGGCCGTTAATCATAGGTGTCAAAATCGGAGAAACATAACCCAGCCAGGCAGTGCAGGGGGGTGTAGAGGAAGTGGAATGCATGAAGAACAGGGAGCTTGATCCCTCTGCAGCTTTGACGTCCGGCATCCATCTACCGGTGTTATTCCTTAATCTGATTCACTTGGCCACTCAGCGGACCTGTGTTGCCTGTTGGAAAGGTTTCGTGCGTGTGATGGATGCTATTGTCAGAAATGCCAAGGTCAATATGCGACGCAGCAGCAGAAGCAAAAGAAAAAAGGACTTTTTTATTTCAAAAAGTGCTTCCCATATATCATCATCTCTGCAATCTGACCTTGCTTCCCTCTGTAATAACATTCAGAGGGAAGGACAACTGCTGGGCGCAGGCTCATGGGCTGGCGTTGATCTTTAAAACGGGTCATGGCATCGCAGAGAAGAGGCCCGTGTCACTCATGTCAGTAAACACCGCGTAGGCATATTAGTGATATTAAGCCAGAGTTTGAAACAGAGTTGCGTTGTGGCGGCGGTACAGTTCTGTCTCGATTTGAGCGTCTCGACAGACGCGCTTCCGCTTGACGGCATGACACAAGAGTGGTTATCGAAACACAAAATCACCGTACGGGGAAATGAAATGTTGGCCAACTTTGCTTTTGTACAAACAACGCGAAAACATGCAAGTGGAGGAAAACACAGGCAAAGTAAGAAAATTAGTCCAATGCGAATCACGACAGCAAACCGAGTCATGCCGCAGTTACACAAAACATCACCAGAAGTTTATTGCTATTATTATCATTTAGTTGTTGCTCGAGTGACAATGTAAAGTCGGCTACTCGTGAGTACTGTTGGAAAATGAGATCGAGTGTGTCCAGACGTGGTGATCCTGTCCCCTAAAAGCTGCATGTGTTGTCAAATTGCCCATAAAGGTGTTTTCGGATTTTGTTTGTGATTGATTTGTTTTATATATGTGGCAATAGACAAAGTTTTTGCCTTCACTTCAAACATTGAGCATGAGCAATTTCAAACAGTATGAAATTACAGTAGCAATGGAGAAGAGTTTGCATTTAACTCGTCACTGTGAATGTTTCCGGCTGGTCCTGCTTTCCTTGTATCTGCGGGTTCTTTTCCTGGTTGCTGGTGGTAGGGCGCATGTCGCAGCTACCTTCAAAAACATGCAGTAAATTCAGCTTCCCTCGCGATGGCCGGGTGGTTGACACAATTACACTGCAGCTCATTGGAAACCATTCGTATCGCAACATTACTGTGCTATATTCGTAGAGCGAGTAATTTCATAGGGCGAGTAATAGTCTCTTTCCACCTTAAGTTGCAGTATATTGAGCTGTCAGGGCCACCGTACTTCTGCTCCTTATTGTCTATTTTATACAGCCACATGGCCATTAAAGCACAGGCAGCGCTTAACAGTACAACACGAGTCAAGGGGAAGAAGTTCTATGTCTAAATATAGTGCCTTAATGCAGAAACAACATGGACTGTATATGGTTTAATGCAGTTGGGATCAAATTGAAAATGTTAAAAGGAGAACACGGAGTAGAGTTTCATTTTCCAAATTCAATTTTTCAAAATGAAATAGAACTTTTGTCCCTCACTGAAAAAAAAAGTGAATCTATGAAAACACTAATATTGGTTTGCAGTACATTAAACTTAACTACTGGACACATGGCAACTCTCAGCGTGCAGTGGAGGCTTAATGCTTCCACAACATGTGTAAATGTCCGATTTCCTTCATGTCTTCAACTCTGATTTAAGGAGAGCACAGAGCAACTTTTCTCCTCACAAGATTAGCCGAAAACAGCCGTCTAATGTGAAAATCATTCTGCCCTGCAGTCCAAACACCATTACTAATATCAAGAGTATGACATTTTTGACCGGAGCCAGCTTTTAAGCCAGATCACTCAACCTGCGCGTTAGTTATTAATTTAATTACTGACAGCCAAACAGATTTAATTTACATTATCTGGAAGCAAAACATTTCACTGCGAGCTGTAAGAAGGATTTTTATCACCCACCAAGGTGGACGTCATACCATCGACTCCTTTTTTGTGTGCAAGGAAAGGTGTGATGAAATGGCTCCTAACCCCGAGTGGCATTTTCCCACTGCGTCCTCATCTCTGCATGTCCACCGATTCACCACTTCCTCGGGGAAGCCTGACCTCCTCGCCCACCTGGGGACGACCCCCTGACACACAGTTACATATGCTCATAGGAAGCAACCGCGGAGGAGAAAGCACCAGGCGTTCACAAGCCCCTTCACTGTCCAGCATTCTTTTTTTTCTTTTTTTTCTCCCAATGTCCGGAAAGAAGAAATTCCCTAAGTCTTGGAAAATTACTTCAATTAACCATAATGTTAATCACTATTGCTCAGAACAAAAGTCAAGCTGAGAAATCCCTTGATGGAAATTGTTATAATTGCCCTAACAACGGGGATGAATATTTCTCCCTGCTTAATTACATGTGACTTAATATTTAAATATACCATTTGCAGGTTTTAAAGTATCTTAATCACAGCCATTAATTTTAAATATCTAGCATTTGGAGTGGCGGGGGAGCAGACAAACACCTTTTACAGTGCGACTGGTTACATGTGGCAGGTAACGTTAGCAGAATGTCAGGTATGCATTATGCACAAGGTGCCGCCGACAGGGCCGGTATGCCTCGACGAGAACAGGTAATTGTGCTTCCTTCATACGGTGGGAGGTAAGAGGCGATCCGTTACACACACGCCACAGACTGACTTGAGGCTCTGAATCGTAAACAAAGATCCCATTCGGACAAAACCTCCTCGCCAGAATAAGACAGGAAATGTCAAATTTAATTGCAGTCATCCTTTCTTTTTAGCATTCTGCAGAATGCGGCATAGTTTTGATTCCGTTGTTTGTGCTTTTATCCAAAAAAAAAAAAAAAAGGATACTTTTCCACTATTCCCGGACGTGTTCATTAAAAACAAGTATTCAGCAGATTAATCAAAAACGAATTGTCATTTGATGCCCGAATCAAGCGTCGCCGCGGCTGAATTATTCAAATTTTCCAAAAATCAGTGCAGTTCAAGTCATCAAATGTTCATTTCCTGTCTCCCACCACTGTGGTCATTTAGACATGGCTCCTCCAGGATCAAGGGTGGCAACCCCAGTGTCCTGGCCAGCTGCCAACAGTGACTCTCCCAATCTGGCCACCTAAATCACCACCTTATCTAATTGGCCAAATCACCCGCTGTTCTCAGACTCCCATAGCTGCATGGCGAAGGCCTTCTGAGGAATCAGACAATGTTTGCAAACTGTTAATGTTGTGTTTGTTCAGAGGCTCTTCCAATATACACTTCTGCAAGGGCGGCGGCATGCCTTGTGAGGTCTTGAGAAAAAAATTGATCAAATGAATATAAAGTGGAGCTAAATGAGCAAATTTGTGTGAATGTTTTTGTCTGAGAGAGAGGGGGGAAAAAAAACAAGACAGAGAGTAACTTTACGGTTTCAGGGAAATCAATGCAAAACACACAAATCAAGCCGACACGAGCGTGCAGAATTTCCACCACGCTGTCACTTATCGAGAGTTGACAATACGCTGAAATGCTGCAGGGCTTTCAAACACGCAGACATACACTGAGAGGTACACACATGAACAGGCAGTGCGTGCACTCACACACACACACACACACACACACACACACACACACACACACACGCACGCACGCACGCACACGCACACACACACCCATGCATACAAGCACGCATACACACACCAGTTAAGCAGGCCTGTGGGTCACGCAGTGTGAGTGAAAAACATGAGAGTGGGAGTGAGCGAGCAGCTGCAGGAGCCATGGGGTGGGTTGGGCCTTACGGCGAGCAGCGAGGGGTTGGGGGAGGCTTAGAGGATAGAGGAGGCTGAGGAGGCTGGGGTGGGCTGCGGGGAGACCCGGAGCAAGGGGCCGCCTGTTTAATTGGAGCTCATTTACACAGCAGTGGAGCAGGAGACACCTGAAGGGCCTTCCCTGCCTTATCAGCTCAAATGGCTCCCTCTCTACAACTTCCACCAGTCAGATTCCTCCTCTTGTTTTCTCTCTGTTTTGTCAGAATATTATTTCTGCTTCTGCCATTTCGGCTTCCCCCTGAAGATTTCACTAATTTGAATTCCCTATCTACTTAATTATTCAAATTTGCATTGAAAAAGACTCATAGTATAAATATTACATAGAAATCATGATACAGGTAATCCTTGTGTCAAATGATAAAATCAACTGCAAGGAAAATACCCACACTATAATTTCCTGTAGCTTTGACATGGAGGTGGACCGCGTGGGAGTGGCGTGGTGGGAGAATGATGAGGAGGAAGACGAGGAGGAGGAGGAGGAGGAGAGGAGCCAAAAGAAGGAACAACTTACTGTAATCATAGTCATGTTCAATCAGACACCTGCTATTAAGTTGATAAATACACTTTTCCCAGTGTGAGTCCAGATACACTGAGTACCCCATGGCACTGTTCTGCTCTTTAACTACCTACTCTGCCTGGCTTCTTCACTCAACCACTGACTCTCTTCCCATTAACTCACATTTCACCCAGTTTCACAAGATGTCCCCGAATCCATCCATATAGGGGACTGCATGATTGACTAAATGTGGTCCTGTACAGCAGGGCTGAGAGCAGATTTGGTGAGTGGTTTTTCTGGCTTTTGGGGATTGAAAGGGAAGGGAGTTAGGAACATTTTTAGTCCATTAGCAGTAGCACTATTTTGTCCTTTTCCCCCTTCATGCTTACGGTAATAAGAAAAAATGGGAGCAGAGTGTATGTGTGCATGTGTGTGTGTGTGTGTGTTGTATGGAGAGGGTGTGTTTGAGGCAGGGAGTGTGTGCACAGACAAAGCTTAATCTCTTGTCTCGCCTTTTCAGCTCCTGTCGGTGCCCACATGCTGGTGGCGGGGCCAAGAGGATGCCTCCTGTAGCGAATCTTACTCAGCACGGTGTCATGGCCGTCATGACACCCGATAAACATTAAATACAGGCAGTGATACCTAAGTGTTACTACTGTTTTTTTTTATTCGTTTTATGTCCCCTTTGTTTTTTACAGCTTTCCTAACTTGCCTGCAGCGGTCGTCTTGAAAGACCAAGACCAAAAAGAAAAGGCACTTGCATGTATTTAGATTTACACACCTACTATGCTAATCCAAGCTCGCGTCGTAAGTGGGATCTGTGATTTCGTTGGCAAAGTTCAATTAAGGGAACGTATGAAAATTATTTGGGTGGTCAAGAGGGCCAGACGTGATGCCTTACTTTGTAAACAAGCAGGGGCGTTCTCATGGTAACTAAAGGAAACCCTCTGCTTGAATGAAAAAAAAAACAAACACACAAAAAACACCTTTATCTTGAGAAGATCTCACAGCATCAAAAACTTTTTTTTTTTATATATCAAACTTACATCCAAATCAAATGTATATTTATTTTGCATTCAGCAGAAATTTACGCATTTGTAGAGCTTTGTAGAGCAAAGACCCTCCAAGGATGTCAGACTTAAAGCCAGGAACCTTTAAGAGTATAGTGAAGTGCTGTGTTATTTGTCAAAATAAACACACACTTTCCCTTTAAATATACCAAGTTACAGTGATGCAAGTCGTATGAGTAGCAGTGTAACTAGAAGAATGCTGGGCACTGAACAGTTGAAAAGCTCAGCTGCATTGTTGGATGGACAACAATGTGTTTCTAGCCAAAACAGAAAAAGAGAGATTTATATTTTTTTAAGTAATCCGTGCTCCAGAATTTTGCTGTAAACTCCCATAACCCTATTGCCTTTTTTTCTTTATTTTTTGAAAATCTAAATTAGTCCACCGCCTCATATGTTTCTCTTACAGTGTGAGTGTGTCATGTCAATTCGGAATGCAGAGGGATGTGTGATTCAGGCCGGCAGGTTCATGACTCCTGCTTCTTTACTGAATTTGATAAATAGTAAAACAACTTGTTCAAGCAATAAACAGAGATGAGATCTAAGTTACCGTTAAAACAGGCAAAAAGGTTTTCATGCGGGTTTTTTTTTTTTTTTTTTTTTTTCATACAGCTTCTGTGCCACCAGAGACCAATCTAATTAGCAAATCTCCATCAGCTGTGTGTGGCCAATTCAAAATTAAAGGTTGCCATGGTGATGGCGATGGCATGGGTCAGACAGTTGACTGCGATCGAAATAGAAGGCACCTCGTTAATTCAATCAAGAACCACAATTCTTCCTACCTAAAATGTCACTGAGACACAGGGTACTCCGCTGAATGCGGTGCGATAACTCTGCGTGTGTGTGTGGTGTTAAAAAATATGGGAAAGACTAAAAAAATAAATATTTTAATGAATGAGGCTGTTGGATTGCGTTCAAGTCAGTTTAAGGCTCTTAATACAACTTAACGTCCGTGAGGTTGCATAGATATTGCCATCGCTGAAAGAACATAATGTCTGTGTTTTTATGAAACAACACGTATCATGAGGGAGGGTTGTGAGAGTGTGAAAGAGACTTTTTCTTTTTTTTTTAACCGGCACGTTCTCATGCTGTGGTTTCATTCGGTTTCATCCAAGTTTTGAATTATTAGTAAGGGTGTCATAATTGCGCTAAACATTGTAAAGTTGGATTGAAGATTCTGCGTTGTACGGTGTCTAACCGGTTAAATGCCAAATAAGCGCAAAAAAAAAAAGGAAAAAAATTGAAATCCTTCAACAAAACTGTTTACACAATAATCCCACCAATAACGCAATAATATTTGGTTTCTTGAAACTTGCGCCAATATTGTGAACGTTGTAAAGAATGAACAAAACAAACCTGCGGAAACAGCATGCTTGAAAGCAAGACTTCCCAATGTTATCGAAATGTAAACTTGCTTTGAAACATGAATATCCTGTGTACATTGTCCCGAAAATATTTTGCTTACGTTCCTCTGAGCCTTAAAAGAAAATTCATAACTTTGCGGTCAAAGTTCAAAACCATTCCCAGCTTGAACATCTGAAGGAGAGAAAAAAAAAAGAAAAAAAGCGCCATAACATACAATTCCCTCTTAAAATTGAACATGTCACTGATTGAGTTGCGAACTGGCTGGGACGAGAAGCGTCTGGAGGTATCGAAGGGGGGCCTCTCTCTATCCTTCTCTCACTCTTCCTTTCTCTATCTATCCGTCGGCTGAGTGGAATTCATCATCTGTTGCGAGGGTGCGGCACATGATGAGCATGCAAGCGGGTGAGCCAGGCCGCTATATCACTTGGAATGAATGAACGACCTCACTTTGACCCAACCAGGGGAGGAAAACACATGTTCTGCTGGTCTTGGCTGGCTGGCTACCTGCAGAGAGGGTTGGGAATTCCTCCAGCAGGAGGGATGGAGGGATGGAGGGATGTAAGAGGTGGAGAAGGAGGAGGAGGAGAGTCAGTCTCCATGTGTCTGCGGCTTCTGACATTAACTTATATTGTTGTATATTGTTGGTTTGTCAGACATGGCTGGTGTCCTGTTGAAAGGTGGTAATTTAAGGAGATGAATATGAGTGAGGGGTGACATGTACAGACATTCGGTGCTTTATATTAGTGGTGCGAGTTAAGGAAACAATGTCTGTGTGTTAACCTCTGGACCGACCGTAGACTAATAGACATTTAATATGATGTTATAAAACTGTTAAGCTTTCTCAGACCCGGCATGCACCGCCGACCCTGGTTTTCCTGCTACGAGCTCAGCAAGCACTTAGGCTACCTATTGTTTTTTTATTACGTGTAAAGCATTATTCCACTTTATGAATCTATGGGGGAACGCGAGCTTGCTCTTTGTCCACGATCCGCTCAATCCAGAACCTGTTTACTTTCTCCACCCCGTGTTCCCATGAAACGCAGCTCTGGATTTCATTAGCGGTGAGTTTGCACATTCTGCGCCGTACATGCATGCAGCTGTAACAGAGCGTATTTTGTTTGTGTGCGAATGTTTTTATTTGGGTGTGCATTTTGTGAGTAAATTACGCAACACTGCTTGCGCCTCTGCCAAGGACTCATATACTGCAGCTTCCCGGCTGTGTTCCAGTGTCAGGCTGTTACGAGCTGTGGAGAAGGGGCCTTGGCCTCATGTATGGACATGGAGCTGGAGAATGTAGAAAAGGCGGAATGTGGCAGCAGAGGTATGGATGGCTACTGGAAGGCGTGGTCACTGGATAAAGAGACAGATTCCTGTTACTGGGCTGTGGGATGAAGGGAGGAAAAAGGGGTTGCTAAGGGGGTTGCTAGAGGCGGTCCACATCGCCCCTTTATTTACTTTGACCCCAGGTCTGCAGGAGGCCCAAGGAGGGCACATGCCAAACTCCCCAGGCGGGCAGAGCTGCCCTGCCCTCTCTCTCACCTCTCTGCCCGCCCCTCTGTCTCCAGTTCGATTTATGTCTGTTTGGAGCCAAGGCTGCATGAGCAGCGATGATACCCTCCTTCTCTTTCATTACACATCTCGGTTAAGACGTTGGTCTCAGCTGAAATAAGGTTTTGGATATGCGCGTTGGCCTTTGAAACGGATCATTCAGTATGTCCATGTTTCCACGCTGCTTCATAAATATGTGATTCTGGCTGATGCTGCTTGGTATTTGGCACGTTCGGATTTCACTAACCTATGATTTGCAGGGTGCGTTTGCAAGGTAGCTGTCAGATAGACTCGCACCGATTCGTTCCTCAGTCACGAGCAACAGGACCACATCTCAAATAAATGTGATGCATGTTATTCGAGGATGCAGTTTTGTAACTGTGTAGGACTAATCGGTAAATTTTGCGTAGGCTTCCTCAATGCCTCCCTCACTAGACTCACAATTAGAAGCAGAAATGATAGGATGATAGGAAAAAAAAACGGGAAAGAGCAGTGGATGTTAATTATTCAAATGAGGCAAAGTGTACCTGCCTGATGTCAATGTCAGCACAGTAGTACATGTAATTATTACCATAGTAACCCTGTTGCCACAGTGAATCAGAGTGTGATTTATTTAGTTAAAGCAATTAGGCTCAGTGATTAGAAAATACAAACATGATTGCAAGTTCAAACTGATTCTTCACTTTCGTATTTTTGGTGCTTCATCCTCTTCAGCAACCTCTGACATAACCCAACTACACCAACAGTTTTTTTTCTTTCGAAATTGAAAATACTTCAATAGTAATAAATAAATAAAAAATGCAGTGCTCGCTTTTTCGCTTCGCAGTATGTTAATTATTCCGGAGTCCAAACTTGTGTGTTTAGCGTGACCGCCGAGTTTAGCCTCATTTTGATAAGTGTCGATGGCGAGCGATTTGGAATCTGGAGGTCTTGTTTCGCGAGCGATGGTAAATTGATTGCCACATCATGTCACAGTGTAGCGGGTAACTGAGATGACTGCAGGGCAAATATCTCCTCATGAGCAAGGTGCCCTCCTGCCCAGTGAGCTCAGTGGAGTTAGTCGCAGCACAGTGGCGCAGCTGAAAATGTCGCCCCGAGATGACAGTCATATTCCATTACAGCTATCGCTCAATATCTTCATGCAGGGCAAATTACGGCATTTCAACGGAGAATAATGTTACAAAGGAAGGGCAATATGGATAAAAAAAAACTAAAAAAACTAAAAAAAAAAACCCTGCAAAGTCTTCATCACTCAGAAATGTACTTTATCCCGAGATCTGATAATTAATCATTATTGCACAGCTGCTTCTACATAAAAAGTAATAACGGGTGAAAACTTTAAAAGAAAAAATATATATATATGTGAAAATGTTTTGTTTTGGGAGTGACATGCTGTGACATATTGAATGGCCAATTACTTTACTGTAAACCGCTTTGCCATTGAAAGCTGAGGCCTGTGACAAAATCTATCCAATTCCGGTGGTTGTAAGTACCCAGAATGTATTGGACTTCTATGGGGACGCGAATGAAGCTGCTGGGCATCCAGCGAATTTCAGCTCCATCTTGTTCCTTGCCGAGAGGCTCTGGTGTGGGCCTGTGGTTGCCAGGCGCCTCCTGAGGTGACTCTATCAGAGCCAGTCAAGCCTGAAATCAATCACTCACACCCATCAAAGGCTGCCCTGCACTGCCATTGTGACTGAGCCATCTGGGCCTCAACACACTGTCCACATTTATCTCTCTTATGAACTATATGCGTGCTCGCCGCCTCACCGTATGCGAGTGTGCGCAAATTGTGGATTCGTGCGCCCGTGCTCTCTTTTGCAGAGGGGCATTTGTGCAAGTGATATGAGACTAATGTGGTGACAAAGCGCGATGTGCTGCTTTCGAAAACTAGAACTATCGGCGGTTGTGGATGCAGGGGTAAACCGCGGCGGGCCTCAGCATCCATCATGGCAAGCATGCTTCTTTACACCTGTTCACGTTCTCCGCTACATGACTCTCCTGCACGGCATCATCTGCTTGAACTAGTTTTCCCGTGTGGAGGCTTTTCTCCTTTGGCCCGCGTTGGTCAGGCTCCCGGTCTCCAATCCGTCCTCTCAGTGCTGATCGCTAACAGCCCAGCACCAGCAGGCAGAGTGGAGTGGAGCTGCGCCGAGTGTGTGGCGGCTGCCATTGGAGGGCAGTAGAGCACCAGCACATCCATCTCTATCAAAGTGGCCCCCATAGCCACTGAGGGTACCCGAGTGTAAAGCACTATTAGAGGGATGTTGGGAGCACAGACACAGGCTGGGAAAATGTGGACAGGTCAGGCCAACATTGGACTCCAGTGGCTCTATGGACTCAGCTTTATATGAGACGTCAGAATGATGGGAACAACGGGAAAACATACTGGATACATGCCGGGAGGTGTGTGTGTGAGTGTGTGCGCGCGCGTGTGTGTGTGTGTGTGTGTGTGTGTGGTGGGGGGTAACTGCAATTTATTGTTCATTTTTCCTATTAAACAAGAAAACAAATTAATACGACTATCAAATTAACATTTGCTTGGTTTCCGTAATAAAGTTGTGTTGGCAAATATAATACACAAGTCAACACAAAAGCAAACATTTTTAACCAACCAGCACCAACACATGACCTTTTAAAATTTGAATGCCATAAACTAAGTTTTTAGATCTTCGCTGACACAGTGAAACTGACGGCCTTTAGACAAATACCTCTATGTCATTTTCGCAGACGTACATCTGAGGTCACCGCTGTTCAGTGAAGACGAGTCAATGTGCTTCAATAGAATCATTCAAAAGCCTTTTAAACAAAGAACAAGTCAAATGTTCCCTTTTTGGCCTGGAAATATAAACACCTTTTTTGGGGTTTTTTTTTTTCAGCGTGTCAGTACTGTAAGAATGTCACATTCATAACTGTAAACCTCTCTTATGAATTTGTCCAATTATCTACTTTAATCTCTAAACCCAATCAAATACAGATGTCCCGCTATACAAGTGGTGCTCAGTCCTGATTTCAAGTCCTTTTCCAAACGTCATTTCCAGCACTTTTCGAAAATGTCTGGCATATTAAAAAGTTTATCATTTTATGCTGGTGGTTTGTGTGTAAAATGTTTAATGTGTCTAGGAGGATCATAATTTTAAGATGACCACACATTAATGTTTTGAGGTATAAATGATGCGTTGATGATTTTTTCTATATAGTCGACATATCACTGAGAGTGAGAGGCATAAAATCCACTGATGACCGACTTTATTTTCGAGCTGATCCATTTATTGTGATATTCCTAAACGCAGCTATATAACAACAGCTATCTTTTCAATGGTTCCCCTTTGAAATCAAATCTGCACTACAAAAAATTTTAAATGTTGGATATTATAGACCTAAATTATTCATATGTGTCACTGGATTTATGCAACACATTTATGAATAGCAAATGTTTCAAAAACGGGGGAAAAGTAAGGCAATTTAATTGTTAGAATGTACCTACATCAAAGTTCAGAAATTACAAAAATATGTTTATGTAGGGAAAACAAGCACAACACATGCATGCTGTGTGCGCGCGTACACACACAAACACACACGCACGCACGCACGCACGCACACACGCACGCACACACACACACACACACACACACACACACACACACACACACGCCAGGTCCAGCTCGAGCAGCTCTCAATTCACTTAAAACAAACCAGCCTGGAAACTTTCATCTCAGAA
>CAAKHG010015270.1:0-10133 GCA_901007715.1 Dactylopterus volitans | reverse complement strand
ACACACACACACACACACACACACACACACACACACACACACACACACACATATATTAGGGTGTAATGGTACGTGTACTCATTCAAGCAGTCACAGTATAGTGTTTCCCACAGATTAGAATCTATTTGTGGTGGTGGCAGTGCCCCCCTCTTCCCAAGGTTGAGAAAAACAAGGAGTTCTAATTTATTTATTTTTTTGGAATACTTTCTTTGAATAGAAAAATAACCATGAAATGGAGAAATTACAGTTACAAAATAAACATACATTTGAAATAAATAACTAAATAATAACAATTAATGGGTAGCTCCATTTCAATGTATGTTTATGAGCAACGGTGAACCGGTAGTGCCAAATCATTCATTTATTTGTGGCAGCCCACCAAGAATAAATTAATGTATGGCAAACAGTGGAGCACAGACGTCATGGTTCAGTACTCGCTGTTATATGTCAGATACATCTGATTGCGAAAAGTCAGTCACATGTGGTTCTACCCACTTTCCAATCTATGTATCAGTAATTTGCAGTACTTCAGTGGCAGTAACTGGCCGGGTATGTAAAAACATGATTCATTAGTCCAGGCCATCTTCTTGTACTGCTCTGTAGTCCAGTTCTGATGCTCACATGCTCATTATAGGCGCCTTTGGCAGTGCACAGGGGTCAGCACAGCCGTATTGCACCAAACTGCGATGCACTGTGTATTCTGACACCTTTCTATCAGAGCCAGTCTTTTTCATGAAGCTCCAGTAGCTCAGGTGTTGGATCAGACCACACGGGCCAGCCCTCGCTTCCCATGTGCATCAGTGAGCCTTTGTTGCCCATGATCCTGTCCGTGGTTCACTGCTTTTCCTTCAGTGGACCACTTTTGATCGATAATGACCACTGCAGATGAGATGCTCTGACCCAGTCATCTCGCCATCACAATTTGGTCATGGTTTAAGTTGCTCCCATCCTCACACTTGCCCATTTTTCCTGCTTTTAACACATCAACTTTGAGGACAAAATGCTCACTTGCTTTCTAACATACCACCCACTGACAAGTGCCATGATAACCAGACGATCAGAGTTATTTACTTCACCTATAAGTAATCATAATATTATGATTGTTCTGTGTATATATACTGTATGTATATGCTTTTCATTCAGGTTTATTCTTTGTATGACAGCTAGATGCAAACAAACAAACACAAGAACCTGCACACATACACAAACACTCAGTCATCTTTGCTAATCAGCTTGAATCCTTACATATACACTGATTCTCCACCTCCTCACCAACACTTCTCTGAATCCTTTTGAGTCTCTCGGCTGAATGTTGCATCGGTGCTAAGAAAAAAAGATTGTATGTGTAATTTTTGCATTTACTGTCACTTGAGACAACCTCAGTATGTCTGGCAGAAAGTAAATACATTTCTCCACTATTGCAGTTCATTATTTTTACTGGGTGCAATGAGAGTGGGGGGAAAAAAAACCTTGATCAAAACCAGTTTGCAGCATTTGAGATTTAAAGTGTCTTTGGTGCACCAGTCATCTGAAGCCAATCCTCTCTGGCCAATATTGACTTAACTGTGGTTGGATGTTATTAAAGATGAAGGCACCCACCAAAGAAGTGACAAGGGGACAAGGACATAGCAGAATATTGGGTGTAAGAGACAAAACATGACATTACTGTCTGTCATCTTGAATGCAGACGCCATCGGCAAATGGCTTGAATATATCAGCAGAGTGTAGCAGGTTACTATTAAAATGACCTCTGTTGTGTTTATCTTAATATGGTAGCGAAATGATTAGCAGAAGAAAAAAAAAAGAGAGGTAAAACATGAATGTGGTGAGTAAGCCAGAGAAGCAGTGTAATATAGTGTGTGTATCTTGTGATGCCTCGTATACTTTAACTGTCAGACTGACAGTTTGCTCTTGATAATCAATGTTAATGTTACTTGTACTCAAAGACATCCAGCATGTAAACTGTCTCAGAAAAATGCATACTCTTATAAGTTTAAAGTTGCTTAATTTACAAGCTTGAAATGGTTGATATTAACATCAGATGAACCCCAATTTCCTCAAATCTCAATTGATAAATAATTTGTTGGGTTTTTTTTAAGTCACACAGTCCAAATTCTTCCTGCAGATATACAACGGATTCAGAACAAGATTGAGCATGAAATATTCCATTCTAAATGCTAATTGCCATGATCACATAGATTCAGGAAGGTTCAGTCCAGCTCTTGCAAACAGAGCTATTGGGCGTAGCCCGCTGCACCTAAAAGCATTCCCATTGTGGAAACTACAGTTGCATTAGGGCCAATGCAGTCTTTTTGTGCCTTGCAAATCAAATCATTGTGACAGGTTTCCGTGATACCCAGCCAAGGTTAGCCTCTTTTTCTTAGAAAATGTACTGATACAAACAATAGCTGTAAAACAACAGTAAAACAAAAAGGCCAAAAAGCTTGTTTGAAGTGCAGTGGTGTGACAGCCCTGTCCCGCTTTTTACATCAACAGTCACCAATGATCCCCGCTTGACCTTCAAATATAAACCAGCATACCCACTGGGTGTGGTGTGGTTTGGTGTGATGTGTGCGCGCATGTATGCATGTCTGCGAAATTCATTTAGCTAGGAAGTTATTATGCAATCAAGGAAATACTGTTGACTATCAGAATGCTGAGCAGACCTCCTGGGTCTGACCAGTGGAGCCCTGATTATAAAGATGCCTCTGAGAAAATCACCTGTCTTCTCAGTAAATGTCGTCATTATTAGTTCCTGGTCTTAATCGTCAAGTGTCAAGTCTTCATGAATACATGATATTGTTTAATTTTTTTTGAGTTTTTTGCCATTTGGACAATACAGACTTTGAAAACTGATGTTAAAAATCATACTTGTCCCTTTAGTACGGAAGCGTAGTGCTGCCATGCCCCCAAAAAATTAAAAAGCTTAGTATCACATTATAATGTGGATAGTTTATTGTTCTAACAAACATTTCATGTTACAACATGATATTTTCACATTATTATAATATACAAACTTATCACGTTATAACATGAAAAGTTTGTACATTGTTAGAGCAATAAATTATCATGTTATAACGTGATAAGTTTGTTTATTGTAATAATGTGAAAATATGACGTTATATTGCAAAAGGCCAAGTGTTAGTTCACAACACCGGAACACACCTATCACAGCGAGACCAGTCAAAATAATAATCGTAGGCTATCACCTGATAAATAGTTTATTGTGATAGAAATAAATTATCACGTTGTAACGTGAGTGGTTGTCTGTCCTTCATGTGGTCCTGCGATGAGCTGGCGACTCGTCCAGGGCGTACCCCGCCGTTCGCCTTTTGTCAGCTGGGAATCAGCTCCAGCACGACCGCGACCCGACCCATAATCGGAAGACAGTACGATAAGATGAGGTTTATTGTTCAATAAATAACAATAAATTATCACTTTATAACATGAAAGGTTTATTGTTCTAAAAATAAATTATCACTTTATAACATGAAAGGTTTATTGTTCTAACAATAAATTATCACATTATAACGTGAAAAGTCTGTATATTGTTAGAGCAATAAATGATCATGTTATAACGTGATAAGTTTGTATATTGTAATAACGTGATATCTACAATTATTTCTTTTTCTGGTATGGCAGCTCTACGCCGCTGTACTTAAGCCAGAAGTCAACAGAAAATAAAACACTTAGGTTGGATTTTAATGGAGTTATATTAGTAATAGTAATGTTCACCTATGATTTTGAGGTTTTAACCTTTGTAAATAAATCCGAATTTGTTTATGTGTAGAAATTATCTGTATGTGTAGAACAGATTTACACTTGTAAAAGAAAATTGTGCATGTGTAGAAAAGACATATTTATAGAAGAGATTTGAAATTGTTAAACAAAATGTTCATTCATATATACAATTTTGAGGTTACCCAATAATACTGAATCCAGAAGTGAGCATCTGTTCACAGATACAAAAAGTGGGCTAAAAGTAAAACTCTGGGCTCAGAGTCAGCAAGTGCAAATTTTCACTGTCTTTAAGTCTGAAATTGAATGGACAATAAAAGTCTAACAACAAAGCAGATAGATTTCCAAATGTCCATTAGTTGTGGTAAACGTAACACATATTTGAAATCTAAATTGTTAATTCCCCACCAGAATTAGCAAAAGCTAATTAAGTGGCATTGTAGTGGAGACAAGGCAGAAATTGAACAATGTTGCAGCTGCCTCGGACCTGGATCCAGATCTTTGATATCACTTGGTTTTCTCTCAAGGCCTGCAGCGGATTTGAGGGCAACTGAACCATCTGCTCTCTGGACAGTTTGACTCTGTTTGGGATTTGACTGTCATTGTTCAATCAGATTCAATCTAAAATTCCTTTGCACAATTTTATGACCACATCTGTTATCTACTCTTGTTCTTTTTTTATTTAAAGATCTCCCCTACGGATCCTTTTTTTTTTAATACACATACAGATTTTTACAACAGTTATAAATCCCTTTCTATACTTTTATACAATTTTCCTTTACAAAAAAAAAATCCCTTTTTCAAATTTACAAACTTGATTTTCCCACATGTATTTTACACGTTTACAAAGGTTGGGTTTCACTTACAAACTTTTAAATTATTTGTGAACATTACTATACAAGCTCAAAGTCTGTATGATATTGAGCCCATAGGATTTCTGTGGCTTGAAGATTGTGTAAAAAGAATTTTACAAGAAATGGTCTTGTGATGGTAATAAAATAACATGAAATAATAATTCATGACATAATTACTGTATTAAAATACAGCTTACGGGGTACCTGGAGTGTACAAGGACATTTTTCCTGTAACCTGTCGTTTCATTATGCTCTGCTTTCACTGTGTGAGATCATTGGCTTTTTTGGATGGTAAGAAATTGTAAAAGTAGATATACTGTATGTGTTTTTTTAAAACATGTATAAGTGATTGATCCTAATCTTTAAAACACACTCGTCTCGTCTTCTTCCGCTTATCCGGCTCCGGGTTGCAGGGGCAGCAGTGCCCTGCCATCTGATCCACATTGCACCAGACCCATATGGTTCCTCCTGCAGGTGATGGGCCTGCTGGAGGACGGACCCATGTCTCTGCCTCGGGCTGGACTCGACTGGCCCCCTCTTGGGCAAAGGCCCAGCCACAAGGTGCTCGCCGACGAGCCCCAGATTAGGGCCCCGGTAACCCGGCAGGGCACACTGGTCCTTTGATGTTTTTCTTCCCATATGTGTCTTTATGGACCATTCTTTGTCTGACCCTTCACCCAAGACCAATTTGCCATGGTCGACCCTACCAGGGGCTGCTGCCCCTGACAACGTAGCTCCTGCGATCATTAGGATACTCAAACCCCTCCAGCACGCTATATTATCAGCCCTTGTTTCTTTTCTTCGATTCAAACAATACATTCTTTGAAACACTTGTTATTAACATGTGACTCCTAAATGTACAAAGTGTAAATAAAATCAAGTTAAAGGATGTATGATAGTGGTAGTTGTAAATGAGTCAATGATTTATTAACATAAATATTCAAGAGATCACTGCATGTGATGTGTTTTATAAGTGGGATAATCTTCAATGTTCGATTTGAACATTGGACTTGTTTTAGTGTAACTGGCGTTACCGTCCCATGATTGAATGTCTCTGTGAACCCATTAAGTTGCAATGAAGCAAGGAAGCATGTCTGTCCATAATACATGTAGTAAGACTCTGAATTCTGTATTAAATGAGTATTAAATGAGCAGAAAAATTTCATCACTTCATCATATTATCCTATTTTATTATCCTACCTATTATGGAATATTATCCTATGTCATAATCAACATATGACGTATGCCCAAATACATGCTTTGTGATGTAATAATGATTGTGACCTTTTACCCCTCACCACCAAAATTGAATCAGTTTATCTTTGTGTCGGAGTTGACATTTTGTGCCAAATCTAAGAAATTCCTGAGAGGCATTCCTGAAATCTTACATTTGCTGGAGTGCGACAGCTCACAGTGAGGTTGACCTTTGACCTTTTGACCACCAAGGTGTATTCAGTTCATCCTCAAGCTCAAGTTGACATTTGTGTCAAATGTGAAAACATTCCCTCTCGGCACTTTTGAGATACTGCATTCACAAAACAAAACTGGGGCACTGCCATTTTATCCGCGAGCCAGCCCAAGCTCTCTTTAGATTTCCCGTTGCGAATGAATGGGATGAATGGACTATTATAAGGACAGACAGATGAACGGAACCTGAAAACATAATGCCTCCAGCCTCAGCTATCACCAGCACACTCCAATTTCACTTATTGTGAATAACATACAAGATAAAAATGTCTGTTAAATAAACATCTGAACAGTACACAAAAGCATAGACAAGCTGGAGATGGAACGTAGCAATTAAAACCAGAAAAGAAATATCAGAGCAGCTCCTGGCACTCCTTGTGAGGATTGTAAAGGCCAGTATGCCTCCAGTAAAGACTCAGAGCATAGTGGCTAGGTGACTAATGACCCACAGGGCGCTCAATTATTATCGCTGGCACACATACGTATATACACCATATGATTCATTCTGGTCCAGACTGTGGAGAGCCTTTATTCAGCTGCACTCAAGGGCAGCTACACCAGCATTTCCATCTCTGTCTCAGTTTCTCCAGACCCATAGACTCTTGGTCTAAACAAGGACATCACCACTGCTGCAAATGTTTTTTGTTTTTTTGTTTTTTTTTCCCCCACAGTAAGACCCACCCCAGAGCAGCACAAATTATCTTTCTGCCCCACTGCAATCTTTGTGAAAGTGGATCTTATTAGTGTCTTGGGTCACATCCCTGATCACACCTCAATCTTGCATCATTCATGGGCCATTTTCCTCTGCTTGGCTTTTATGTTATTTCAAGATGGGCTGCCTGGAAAGTCATTTGCTGATTGTCTAATTTACTAAAGATTTCACATTTCGGCATCAGCCGAGAACCTGGCTCTAAACATAGACTTGAACATGTCTCTGTGTAGGTTTTAATCATAAAAAAGATTATTTTATGTTTCTTGCACTTATGTAATTACTTCATCATGCAAGGGTTGTCGTTTTACAATTCTGTTTCATCATGCTCTTGGGTGGGGAGTGGGTTTTTTGCATAGCATAGAGTAATGTGAGACTGAGGTGTACTCAGTTTATTTGGAAGTTGTCAAAGCAAGTGATTTGAAACTAAGTCATAATGCCAGACAAGACTCCAGCCTTCAGTATGGTTGGCTTGCCGTCAGCCAGCTTGCAAAATCAGCTGCTACTCCAGAAAAGCCTTCTGTCGTGCTGCATTTGCTGTTCTCCCCCCAGCTGTTCTCCCTCCTCACACACATCCATCCTACCTGGTCAGTCTGTCAAACCCTACGCCTCCTTCCCCTTTCCCTCTCTTTGTCAGCCCCAACCCCTCCCCTCCTGCCCACCCCCGCCGCTCCATCTTCCGCTCCACTGGGCTTGTGAAGGTGAGCCAGTCCCCAGTGGCTCTACTGTACAGATTGCATTGCTTCCTCCTCAAATGGCGACTGCTCTCCTCTGAATACCTATGGAGAGAGTGGCTGAGCTGCTCCTTGTCTTCATTTATTTTTGCCTTTGGTTTTGTCAATTACTGCAAGCTCTGGTTTTTAGGATTTGGATTCCATCTTGCTCTCAGGTCAGATGTCCTTCACAGTGACAAAAGTAGCCATAGGCTGCCCTGTATTTCACTTTAGAGCAAGGCTGACCAAAAAAAAAAAAAACAATGTCTCTTAGGTTTTAGCCTGGGCTGGTGACAGCCATTACCTATTCACTTGTACTTAATGTTGTGATGTGAAATGTAACACCTCTAATGAATGCATATGGTAATTTTGCAGTTGTGCAGATCTTTCTGTGTAGGTGTATCTGGCGTTTTCTGCAAGCTGAAGAAAACCAAATTCTCTCCACCCTGTTTTGAGTTAGCATCTGTTCGACAATCTTCTGTTCCTTCGTCATTCTCAAAGGGATAGTTGTCTTATTTTATTTTTCTATCTTTTTAATGTGGGGCTGTATGAGCAAGTGAGGTTGAATGAGGCACTGATAGGCAATGCAGTAGATGATGCTCTGCACATAACCTCATACAGTCCCACTTCAAAAAAAAAAAAAAAAAAAAATTAAAGATCAGTTTAACCAAAAGATGCAACATTTCTGTGGTATTGTTCATATTCATCAGAAATTCAACTCTGAACGGACTTGTAAAATTTCATCATTTTCACAATAACGGAGTTTTTGTTAGGTTTGTTTCTCAGTATCTACTAGTCTACTATGAGATTTTTGCAGTGTTACTGTGGTAAAGACGTATACGAAATGTTATCAGTGCTTATGAATTCGCCATATTGAAGAGTTGTTCACATTCCCACAAACCAGTACACTAATAAATAACCTTTTAGCTTTGAATAGGGGCAGACATTGCCAGACTCTGATGTCTGAATGGAAATGTCTGTTTTCATCTCTTTTCAAAATGATCACCATCTGCACATCTGCTTGTGTGCACATGAATGCCTTGGCAGGCATTGAGCATTATCTGTCTGTCCTGCTGCTGCAGGTGAACTCATTGCCTCTCCCTTTGTATTTGTGTAGGTTTTTGGAGATTATTATCACTTCAGACATCATGCCGTGGAGAAGAGAGCCTTTTCTGGCCACAGGGGGATGCATAGGAGACTGCAAAAAGAACCGCAGGTAAGACTTAAGCAGCTCATTGTAGCACTCCATGTTGGCAACTAAAAGCCAAAACCAGATTGGATGTACGCACAGTGAGGGTGTGTATATTAGAAGAGAAAAGGATGCCAGCATCAGTGACAACCTGTCAAGCTCTCTAGTCTTTGCAATCCACTGTGATCTGTGTCCCTGACCTCAAGTTTCCTCAGAGCTTTTCATATGCAAAACAAACTCCCCCCAAAAATTATAGATGGGAGTTTGTTGAGCCTTGTAAAATTATTGCATCTGAACATTAAGTAGAGACATTTAACATCTGAAAGCAAGAATATTTTTCAATCCCTGAATGTCATCTACATTTTGACATCTGCTTCAGAATTTGCTCAGAGCCAACTACCCATTTATCTAACAAAGTACAAGCTGGAAAAATCGCGGGTGTAGCCGAGTCAGCTTGGAAACTCCCGACATGGAGGAACAATCTTTATTCCTGCCAGGAGAGATAAATAATCACATTGCTATATCATACTGTATGTACTGTATGCTTGCGCTGTCTCAACACAGAGTAGTTATCTGGCCACCCCCGTAACCTGGTAGGGGGGGCGGGAGAGAAGCATTGCAGAATGGGAGCAGTGCATCAGTTTCATAGTTTACAAGAATCTTTATCTGTGTCGAAATGCAGAATAGTTCTTTGATTTTTTTTTTTCACATCATAAAGTTCATGTACATGTCTAAGCTGAAATTGTTTTTACACTGATGATTAAATTCCCTGCACTTCACACTCCCAAATTTTTATCGCAGCCTTCAGATCAAAGCAAATCATTCTGAGCTTGCCTACACTAGAGAAAAACATCATTCTTTAGGAAATGTTGAATGTGATCTTGGCTGCGGCAATAGAATAGCTAGTAGGACTGAGAGTCGCGAAATGTCTAGTATGTCCGCAACAACCTCAGATTTTACCTTCATAGTCAGAAGACAAGTTCAGCAGCACACAATTGCAAACATGCACAATGAAGGATCTGTCCATTGTGTTTCTGCTCATTGACTCCAGATAAAGTGAAGAAAAATTTTGTTGCAGTACTGATTTTAGTCTATTTTGTTTTAATATATCAATATTTTACTATGATGTGATTTAATGTGTTCTGTTTCTGTCCTTTATATTGAACGAGAATCAACGTTCTCTTGCATGTATATGGATGGGTAGAACAGATACTTTTGTGAAATTATAACGGCAAAAAACAATTCCTTGCCAGAATATGATGGGCGCTCTTCCAAAATAACACTGCAGTAATACATCCAACAAGTGTGAGGTAAATTAGACAGAAGCACACGCACACATACACGATCAGCCATAACATTAAAACCGCTGCAACTTTACTGTAGAATATAATGCGACACCCCTGCAATAAATTCTCCCTTCAGGAGGAGTTTTATGTTCAAGTCAAGTTAATTTTATTTATATA
>CAAKHG010015265.1:0-14094 GCA_901007715.1 Dactylopterus volitans | reverse complement strand
GAAGAAAAGAGAGGAAGGAAAAAAAAAAAACAAACAAAAAAAAACAAGAAAGAAGAAAGGAAAGAAGAATACATACATACGGAAATAAAAAAAAAAAAAAAAGCACAAACAGAAGAAACAAATTTGTGTGTATGACAATGTCATGGTCCAGAGGTGCCCAAGAAGATCACACATGAGGAGGACACGGAGATACGGGAAGCGGGAGAGAAAGCAGGGAAAAGAGGGAGAGAGATAGAAAAATAGGTCAGAAACACAGAAACACGAGTCTGAAAGGTTATTAGAGTTAAGGGACAAAAAAAACAAAAAAAAAGGAAATCCAAGTTAGAGGAATTAAAAAAAAAAAGAAAAAAAAAGGAGTCGAAGCATGTTAGTAGCAAGGCAATGAGACATGGTTCATGGCAAGCGTGGTGGGCCGGGGGGGGTCCGAGAAATGAGGGCGACGGGGGGTTAACGGACAACGGAAAAGAATTACTTTGAACACACACGCACGCGCGCGCGAACACACACACACACACACACACACACAGCCTCTCATCCTCACGGTTACAGTACAAGCAAAGACTTTGCGGAGCTTCGGATGCTGCCGTCTCTCACCCCCGATGGCCAGTGGTGAGATCTTACAGCGGGTGATCGAACGACGTGGAAACCTAACTAACTCCCCACCCCCAACCCAGAAAAAAGAAAAAAAAAAAATCAAGTCCTCAGATGAGAAAACGCGTCGAGTCCAGGCTGGTGCGCCGACACGCAAAAAAACCAATCTATCTGATGTCCAGTCGGTGGGCAGCCATACCGGGTTGGCTTGCTGCTGCACAGCCTACGACTGGTTCAATTATCGGCACCGTCTCCCTAATTTCAGTCCATCTCTAGTTGCGGTCATGCAGCTTTGCCGATTGCACCGATTAAAGCAAATTCAGGCTGCGCTATAGCTCTTTCAAAATGGATTTTCCTGCTGCAGTTTTGCGGCGCAGAGCACAACAACATTTCTAGGAGAAGCAAGCCAGTCCTAAAAGATCATATGGGTGTGACAAACAAACAAACAAACAAACAAAAAAAGATCAATATTGGAATTAACAGCGTTTCCCACATGTGGCTTTGTTCTGATTCAGGAACTAAAGTGATCCGTTTTCTGCAAGTGTTGCTAAGTTACGAATTAATGTCGGGCACTGTTGGTCGTAACTGGCCTCATACAGGAAACGCCCTGATTCCTAATTCACGTCTCCTTGCTCGATCTGGAGGTAGCTCTGTGTACTTTTGGGTACAAGTCTTGGGCATTAAGTCGAACTAAAAAAGCTTGAGGATGCTAGTAGCGTGCTTTTCTTGTAATCCGATGTCGTTGTGAAGAATTCTGGCTCGATTGCGCATGCAGACAAACGGATCCATGAGAGCACCCTTCCTCGGCGAGCTGCGCCTGCTCGCTTTGACCGGAATCCGAGCGGCTGCTTTGTTGACATCTGCCCAAACTAATTGATCTCCGGGGGTTGGGGGGTGGCGGGGGGGGGGCGGCGAACGCGCACTTGTTGGAAAAAAAAACGGGCGATAATCCCAGTCACCGCTGAATCTACACCACTGGTCATGGCAGGGAGGACGGCCCATGCACGACCGCGTCAGAAGCAGGCTATGAAGTCCACAACATGGATGAATGCAGAATCGAGTAGCCGTTCGCCGTGGTTTTACCCCACGATGTGGAGGCAGCTGGGGAGATTTGGATGCAACACCTGCCGCGCTGGATAACCAGAACGCTTTCTGGAGAATTGAATTCGAGTTTTAACTCTCCACAACCCTGCGATGCTGCAGAGAACTGATTTTTTTTTCCTTTGTAAGACAGATTAAGCAATTTTTTTTTTTTTTTTCCCAAAGAGAATCAATCTTTCTGAACGCATTCAGACCACTTTTTCTGCATGTGATGACAGAAAAAGAAGACGGGGTTGCACGAAACCCAGCCTTGCATGAACCCTGCATTCGAAAGGTCCCCTCGCCGTGCACTTTTATTGCAAAGAGCCAATACGTGTTTACAGAAGAGCAGCTGTTTGAGCAAATATCGCCACGGAAAGCCGTGATATCTACCGAAATTTTAATGCAGACTTTGCAGCTAAAGATAACTCAGCAATTATCCACGTGCCTGGAGGTGAGGGTGATATAATGCTAACCAAAAAAAAAAAAAAAAAGCTAAATAAATAAAGGAATGGACGTAATTATGGGAATTACAGAGGGACCGACTTGGACGGAGCCCATGTGGACATGGTCACGCTCGCATTTGAAGTGATCCAAACCTCCCACTGCTATGCGGCTATTGCCCAGCAAGCGCATGAGGAAGAAAATAAACTGGCTTTTTTCTTTTTTCCCCTCCTTTATGTGCCATGCACTGGCAGCAGTTGCATTTTAGCATCCCCAGTTAAGTACAGGCAAAATTAATCCAGTTGGAAGTGGCACCATGCAAAGACTGTGAGGGCTGCATCCCCACCTAACTAGGCCACATACTGTATGTTCACATCAGTCACAGGCCCTGAACTGCGAGGGCCACCACACCTGAGAGTGGAAGCCACGCTGGAAAAATGTGGAGGGGGAAAAAAAAAAGCAATTCATAATGTGACGAGCGGAAGCAGAAGTGGGAGGGAAGAAGTAAAATAGGGCCATGATAGGAAAAATTAAGATTTAAAAAAAAAAAAAAGAAGAAGTTTGAAACAAGCACACATTGCTTATTTTACAAGGGTGGAAAAAAAAATCATTTTAATGAGTGCAATTCAAGCCGTAAAAAGTACATTTGTTCGGGGACCACTTTCAACCACAGATTCATTTTGGCATTTGCTGATGAATTTAAAAGTAATTTTAAATGTGCCTACGCCAAATAGTGTTTTTCATATGACTTTAGTCAAAGAGGTTTGTTTTTTTTGTTTTTTTACACATTTTGCCCAATTTACTGTCTGTTAGCAGCATGACTTCACCACCAGATTTTTGACTTGAATGCAGGATTTTTGAAAACCCCCGTTTCCGCGACAACATTCAGTTTTCGTTTCCCCCTGTCGCCGTTTTCAGATACTTCCACGTGCAGACGGCGACGCTTTGAAAATGGTCTCCATGCACACACGAGGGCCGCAGGGAACTCCCAAAAGCGCCGCAGTACACATGCCAGGCCAGCAGGCGGCGGCGTGAGGAACCAAGACGCGCACGTGCGTCGAGGCGCTTCCGCAGCGTAACCACCAATGATGGCGAGCGCGCGAGCGTGGGATCGATGAGGTGGGATTGTTGCTTCTTCAAGTGACTCGGAACTATAAGGCAGGAAAGTCCCAGGAAAATTTAGACTGGGAGTCATGCCGGTTGGAATACGCCCACATTTCTGATGCTTATTTTGAGCAATCGTGAAACCAATCGTATTAGTAATGTTCTTGTTACCATTTAACATTACTTAATATCTAGTATGCATGACCATTTTCAGAAAGGTTTTGCTGTCCCCGTCTCCATCACCATGGAGACGGCAGCGTTTTAAAACCTTTCCACTCTGGAGCCCCCCCTGAGTCTCCGTATCGCTCCGTTTTCAGGCGCCGCGAAACGCCGTTCCCATGGAGACAGACAGACACATTGCTATGGAAGTTTAGCGTTTTCACCCGGAAACCCTCGTTGTGCCAACGAGGCCTTAGCCGCTGACACGAAAGTCGGATAAGCCGGACGTTTAGGGCTAAGACATCGGGAGATGCCTTCGTGAAGGGTTTCGGCTCGCCGAGTGCTCCGAGTTGGGGGTTTTTTTTATGCCGATTTTTGCCTTTCCCTTTTTCTTTTTCTATCATTGTTTCTGGATTGTTACGGCACATAACGCAGATGATGAGATATGCGGGGGAATCGATATGAAGATGAGGTCATGCAAGACGGCCCCGAAGCAGAGGGTGAGGATGGAACGCAGGCAGGGCGATGCAGAGGAGACGCAAACCAGGCTGAGGCGCCTCTCGTTCAGTCACAGAAAACAAACAAAACAAAAAAACAAAACACAAAAATAAATAAATAAAAATGCTGGATGTGAGCGGGGTTGAGCCGGTTTTATGTCTCTGGTGTAGAGCAGTGGGGAGGCAGCCCGGCTTAAAATGTGCATCTTACACACAACAGCAACAGCACAGCAAAGGCCGACCGTGACCACTGGAGGAGAGCGGCGTTTAGCATTAACTGCCTGATACCGGGATTCATTTCTGAGTGAACCTGGGCGCCAGAAGCTGCTTCGAAGACGGGACTGAAGATCAGGAGAGCCCAGCGCCGGGGACGCTGAGGTATCTGCCGCAGCAAGGGATGAATGCGCGCCCTGGCCTCTGGAATTTTTTTTTTTTTTTCAAGTGCAAATAAGCAACACAGGGCTGCGCAAATGGGATCAGGTGGAGGATTCAGAGGCAGAGAGAGGGAAAATTGGGAACTTTTGTTGCCGCCACTTGAAATCCAATGACCGGGTTTCTCATCGTCTAAATGTCAGGAACGTGGGGGCGCGGGCGACGTCAGATCGGTGAAATCGGGAAAAAAAAAAAATGTTTGGACCAACAAAACGCGATAAGCCGTGGCGTCGGTGCACACGCTGCACGTGAAACTACTATCTCATTGGATAACGCGAAATCACAAGCCAATCGGATGTCTCTGCGCGGGTTCCATGAAGCCTTTAAACCTATTCATGCGCGCAAGCTAGCCAAAATCACGCAGACCCGGGTTTGAGGTTCGGTTAAAACCTCTGGCATCACCGTGGCGACGCTCTCGTTTTCCTCAGGCGGCCGTCAACTTTGCTTCGCTTTCAGCCTCATTTGCTCGGCTGTTCATTAAGCGCGGACAGAGCGGTCTCGCCCGCGCGCCCTCCTGTACTTTTGTCCGGGCGATTGTGCTCGGGAACATTAAAACCCACCGAAAATCAAATCCCCCGCATGATTAAACATACAGAAATTTGATTCTGCCTTTGATACCCCATTGAAAAGGCCATTCAGCCAGCCTCTTTGACTGCTTTGTCATCTAGGAACAATCCTAAAATGGTTCGCCCAAGTGATGCGTCTATATTATGCTAAGTTCTGCTTTCGATTGCGCCGCAGCACTGAAACGAGACTACTCAGCCCAATTGGCTGCAACTCTTTGGCCATCGTCGGCGCGCAGGGAGCGTTGCAAATGTTCACCTCCCTGAACCTGGCTGGAACCTGAGATGAAGGTTTCTAAACGGGATCAATGAACTTCCCACCTGATTAAAAACAGCTGCTAACTAATGCGACCACGACTTCTTGTCGTTCATGCAGAGCACCTCACCCTTCATACAAAAATGGGTGACATCACACAGCCGATTCACGCCTCGATTTTAAGTTTGCATCATGTTTTTGCCGCTCTGCTCGGAGCTGGACCAATCGGGGGATGATGTCTACCCCACAAAAGAGGAACCTATCTCGTACCCAGCAACCCCTCTGGAGGCACCTTGGAACAGCGAAGACCTAACAGAGCTTTCCTGGTCACGGTGGAAGCCTTTCTGCACTGTGGCGGGTGTGTGCGGATGCTCGGGGTGGGATAATGGAAATAGTACCTGGGATGGTGGTTGGCTCCACGGCTGTTTTGAAGGAGACGACGCCGGGCTTAGACTTGCCCTGCTGGTTCTCCGCCACCACGCGGACCTCATACTCCGTGTTCCAGTCCAGGCCGCTCAGCACCACATACTCGCTGCTGCGGGGGAGGCGGATCTCCGGCTTCCAGTCGGATACGTGCCGCTGAGGAACGCACAGGCGCGCAGGCGGCGTCAGCGCGGGTCATTCGAGAATACGTTCTTGAGCTTTTATTTTTTTTTTTTGATATTGCAAAGGGTAAAACAAATTATTTCTGCACGTTTGCGAATGTGATTCTTTTGGAAGGGGAATTAAAGTGGTTCATCAGCAGCGATGTAAGGCTGCGCTGACACTGCAGGCAAAAGTGGCCCAAATCCGACTTTTTTGCCCATTTTTGACCCATATCTAATTTTTTTTATGACAAACTGGACAGCAAAAATCAGATTTTTTTTTCCAAACCAGACCCACCCCACTTTCACATGTGCTTCTAAATCAGATACATATGACGTTTTTCAAAGCGAACTCAGTCTGAACACCATTTCATCTGACCTTTACGTCACTGAAGAGCGACAGACGTCACAAATATGTGCCGGGAGGAGGCAGGACGACTCGGTCAGATCACCATGGAAACAATGGATTTGATCTTTTTTTTTTTTTTCTTAATCTTCTTCCCTTTACCACCCAGTCAAAATTTGTGGGTTGCAATTGCACAACAACTACAAGCTTGATACGCACACGCTGACATGTGCAGCAGCCAATAAAAAATTTCAGAATTGAGCATCAAGGCTTGCAGTGTGAACGTAGCTTAAGATGGAGATGCTTCAGGTTTAAACTGCAGTTAGATCTAAACAGGCCAACTCATCCCGGGGAAGGTGATTTTGGAGGGAAATGCAATTTGTCGGGAATTGAAATAAAACTCCAAACTTTTAGAAAAATGTTGTGCATTTCTAGTCTTACCAAATTTTCCAGTAGTAAACGTGAATCAATTTTTTTTTGGGAATAACTACAGCGCGACCCCGGCACACGAGGGCGAATGCGTGGTTTCACCCGCTTAAACACTGCAAAAAAATTGAACAAAAGTGCAACACAGCAAAGTGGTATCATGCCACCGCCGCGCCCGGCATACTCACAGGCTTGTATCTGACCAGGTAATGTTTGATGGGGGAGCCGCCATCGTCTTGCTTGATCCAGTTGACCTTAAGAGAATTGCCCCTGTTTTGGACCTTGACTTCTAGTTTCGGGGCACTGGGTTCCCCTACACAGGACAAACCACAGAGTCATGGTTAAGAGGTGGCTGCAGCATGAGCACCGTCCTTATCTTTCTGAACAGAAGCCACCAAATGTGCTTGCTCCTGTGACTGAGGGGGCCTCTCTAAGCTAGCTGGGCAGCTGGCGCTGACTGCAGGTGCTGCCCCCAAGAAACGGGGATGTGTTGTTGTTCTAAGACACTTTTCAACGGAATAGTAACGAGGACCAGCGGAGCCAGAGGACGCTCGATGTTAGCGGTTGTTGTCCATCATTGGCCTGGCGTCCCACTGGGAGCTTTTGCGCCGTCATGCTAAGCTCATTAAAGCGAGTGCTCTGACGACATAAGAGCCGATAGCGCATCAAAAATATCGATCGGTGTTTAACGCGCAGCACGGAAACCAAAAGGATCCGCAGGGTTAAAGGGCTTGTTGGACGTGAGTTCCATTACGCGGCAGTCAAAGTCTACTTAAAGCCGGATTGATTGGCTGATAAGTTGTTTTAGAGCGATTCCGAATTTGTGTTTACTTAGACCAATTTTATTCAAATGTTATTTAAATTGTATTAGTGTTTGGAGCATAAAGGCAATTTACCTCCAGCACTCCATTAGCGGGGAGAGAGAGAGAGAGAACAGGATTGCTAATGTAAGGGAATAATCAAAGGTGCCATAAGAAAGTAACACCAGACGCTCAAAGTGGGTTCCGAAACATATTAAGGGGCTTTATTTTTGTGGTCTGGAGTCATTAAGAAAAAAAACAAAACAAAAAACCATTAGTGTTATACGTTTCAACCATGCCTATAATGTTCCACTAACCTAAATGAGGTATTTATTTAGACTCAGAGCGGTTTTATGCTGTGTATGTAACGCCTACAGTAATAATGCCAAAGGAAAAAAAAAACACGAACATGGGTGATTTTTTTTTTTTTTTTTTTTTGCAATCTCAATTTCAGGACCAAAGTAACACGAGCGCTCGCTCAACTCCGCTAACGATTTTACTATAAACCTTCTATAGGCACCTTTAAACCCTGAGAGTGGATATTTGATCATCAGTGATAGTTTAAGGGTAGAGTATCACTTTAAAGGCACAATGAGGGGACAGAAGGTAGTATAGCTGCCTCAGAATTGACTGAGTGTTCTCCTTGAGGCTCCTCATTATCTGCTCTGTCCTCCAGAGTAATGACTGCTGGGTCGCCGGATAATGAGCCTGTAGGCTTCGGCTGGACATGTCACTCCATTATTTTTAATAACATTTACATAGTCTTGAGGGGAGGGGGGGGGTTGAGGTGTTTTGTGCGCGCGGGAGAGTCGCGAGAGTTGCGATAGTCGGCTTTTGCTGCCGCGCAATTAATGAGTTTGGACCGTTTGTCTCATAAGGGCCGCATGAGAAGAGCCAAACCTCATTAATTATGTACATAATGGTTACACACAGTTACCCCTGTTATTATATTATTAAACTGACCTGCTAACAATGTTATAGCACTTGCTGGAGGGATTTGGGGGATAAATACATATTTGATGCATATTTGAATGTAAACACACATACACCAATGCAAAACAGTAAAATACTGCATGTAAAAAAGATGCAACCGCTCCGGCGTCAGTGTTAGTGGTTTAACAAGAACGCAAGAAGGCACTTCCTCTAGATCGGAGCGCACTGCTCGGGAAAAAAAACAAAAAAAACTGCATTCCTCTAGGTTGGCGTTAGCACGACAGATGCTGGAAGTGGATCAGACAGTATTAGTAAGAGGAGCGGCGGCGTGATGGCAGGTAGGCGCGGCTGCAATCGGCGTCTTTATATATACCGCGAGCAGCATTCGCGGTTAGCACTTTCATCTCCTGGTGCTACACAGAGAAAGGGCTTGTTAGGGGCATGCAGGCTGGAGGCCTCCGACGCCGTGACCAACGGTGGTGGGTGGTGGGAGGGGTGGGGGTGGGGGTGGGAGGCAACGCACATGATCATGGTTCCACACGTAGCCCCTGATAAAACACGGCGTCGCCCCTGGTCCTCCAGCAGGCATCCAGAGAGAAATGGTTAGGACGCGACACGCTTCGATTAAAAAAAAAAAAAAACATGCCGCAGACGTGACCCTGCCTCTCGTAATCTGGGGATGTGGATCCCGGGAACGCCGGCTTGTGGAAACGTGCTTTTATCTCGCCAGTTCTCTCCCCAGCGTAGATAAACGCATATTTCCGACAGTTTTCGAATTTAGTTGGCCAGAGCGTCCCTCGCCTGTTTCCATATGTGTGGACATGGACGCACCAACGCTGACGCATGCAGACAGCACCGGGGCTTTGATTGGGAGACAGAAAAAGATGCGACGATAGGGAGGACAGAAGCTCGCATGCAGCAGGAATGGAATGAGATATAGAGAGCTACGTTAGCAGCGAGTTTGGGAGGTTAAATAAAAAATTGGGGCCGCGGGTAAATATCAGGACTGCGCTTGATAGTGCGGCTGAGAGTGGATGATTGTGACTCTTGTGACGAGTCAAACGCAGTTCAAAGTACAGAGGCAAATAACCAAATGACACGTAACTCATGCAATAAATCTGCAGGCTTCCTAAAGTAATAGCTTGAATGCTGACATTGAATTGCTGATTGCAAGCGGGTAGAATGAATAAAACGCTGTATATTAAAGCTACGGGGACGGTACAGTATTTCTGTATAAATTCTTTAACGAGGTGAAGGGAAAAAAGAAAAACACATTGGGCACTAAAAAAAATAAAGCACAAAAGTGTGCTGAGATTGTAATTACATAACAGCTCTGGGCCTAATTCTTTATTATTCACATCACTTATCTAATTTGGTATGATGTAACATTACCTTTATGATTCTTAGCGAGACTGTTGAAACCTTTACATCGGCACATGTGACGGAACGATTCGAATTTAAATAAAACAAAAATAGAAACGACAGGATGGAGCGTGAAGCGTGAACGCAACAGCACTTATTGCATCGATGCGATTCACAAAAACAAATGCAGGTGTTGATATGGAATTGTCCAGATGTTTCATTTCCTGGCAGATGATTTGACTGGTCCACCCGACTTAAATGGAATATTTCTTCTTATTTTTATTTTTTTTATAGTTTTGTTGATACAATATCCTATTTTCATGTGGTATTAAGGCGAAATCGATGTGAACACCTCATCTAATGGAAGTTTTTTTTGAACAAGCTAAGCTAACCATGATTCAATTAATATGTCACCAGTGTGTTTCTCACTGTTACTGTGCATTAGACTGCTTGTGTGCATCTTTCACGACGGCGCCGGTGAATAAACGGTAAGTCTCGCATTGCCAGTTTTGAGGAAAATGAGCAAAAGGATAAGAGAGAGAGAGAGAGAGAAACACTGGAGATGAGTAAGGCGTGAAGAAGTGCATTTTTACTACGCTACTTTATTACAGAGTAGATGGATGAATTACCAAAAACAAAGAAAACTGAGAGTATCTAAATGCATCATCTATGAGTCTACGGTAATTGATAAATGTCTCCCGAGGGTCATTGCAAAATTTCAAAAAAAAAAAAAAAAAAAATTACCTTCTGTTGGCCAGCGAAGACGACATCATCAGCACCATGCAAGAGCCACATGACAAAGTCACATGATGTGCACGCACATGATTGGTTGACAGGAAAATATAAGGGGAGAGGGGCAGGGGGATGGTGGGGGAGGCGAAGGGGAAACACACAAAACAGTTTTGAAATGATGACAACGTTAACATAGGAACAAAATGAATGTTAAGACAAAATGTCAAATGTTAAAAGAGTAAATGATACAAAAGCACACAAACAACAAAAAGAAACGCATAAATAGGTAAACAGGTTTTTCCAACACAAAAAACAAAAACAAAACAAAACTAGAAAATAAAAAAAAAAATAGCATGTCGGACATATGAAGCAGTTTTAGATTTTTAGTTTTGGTTTGTCAAAAATGTGAAAAGAAACATCAACATAAACCCATATAGGTGCTGATTTTAAGCTCCAGATTTGAGGCACAACCAAAACTGAACATTCAGAATTGCTTCATGCATCCAGATGACAGCTTTTCCTCTGACAGATTTGAATCCATTCTCTCTCTCGTGTACATATACACACAGTACATATACAGTATAACTGAACTGTATGTGTGCAGTGCTTAACAAATGTATTAGACCACCTCCCGGTGTAAAGATTATGCCACAGCTGCACTAAATTAACAGCATTGGTAATTACAAACAGAATTTTCTATGTTTCTGTCACGGTTAATCCACCAGTATGATTGGCTCCTTCGCCAAAAATTACATTTTTTAATGCTAAAATTATTATCATTATCCACGCATTTTCGAATTTACTTTGACAAATGAGCGGGGGGGGGAAAGTACCAAAGCGTGCGTTACCATGTCAGATTCAAGTCGTTTACTTTTATTCCTGAACGGAAAGATTAGTTTTTGTGATTGAGTGTTTCGCTTGATTAATTTCTGACTTCTCAGAGATGCCCGGCGAGCCGGAACGTATTTTGGCTATAAAAAAGTTGAATTTAGTTTGAAATTCGTCATTCCTGTTCAAAATGGGAAAATGTCGATGGCCAAGTAAAAATGAAATACATATATACACAGTCCATATATAAATCTTACATTGGGTGGCGGTCTAATAAACGTGTTAAGCACTGAAAACGTGAAATTCAAAAACTCCCAAAGCTCCCACACCTTCACTGCAAATTAAAGACAGAAAAGGAAGACGTCGTTTTGCCCCCCGACCCCCCCGGACGAATGACAACTCAGAGGACGAGCAGAGGAAACGCTGCATCTTTTGGAATTACAAACCAACTAAATATTACACACAGCAGCGCAGACAACAGTGTAAACACATAAAACATCCGGACAAATAAGGTCCGGCACGGGATGACAGTCTAAAAGCTTTTGTGACATTCGCTTTCAGCGTCGCCACAATTACTTTGCAGGTGAATGTCGAGTGAAGCCAAGGCTGACAACTGTGATTAAAAGTGCTCTGGAAGGTGGACGTTTAGTTGCGAGCGCGCACAGGACAGAAAAAAAAAAGGCAACAAAAGACATGGAAACTAACTCCACTGAGACAAAAGGTACAACCAGATATGATTTTTTTTTTTTTTCACCTCTTTTGGGCGAAAATGACAGTGAAACATCAGGAGGGGTTTGTGCGGCGGATTGGTGGCGGCCACCACTGCTCCTCTAATGGCTGCCGGGGCGAGCAGGCAAAGCGGGCCCCGGCCGGGCTCCTTTGTAATATCTGTCAGAGCCGGAGTCTCTTTCATACGACCGCTTGAGCGGAGAAGCCAGATCCACAACTCAGAAGCGGATCGGCGCAAACGGAGACGGGGGATGGGCTCGCTGGTTTTCAAACGGTTTTTAGACGACAGAGAGGCAGATACATGATTTTAACATGTCATTAACTCTCTTTCTTTTGTAGCGAGGAGAAGCGAACTGTCAGAATGTCTCGCTGCGCGCTTGTCTTACAATATTTGCACTGAACCGACGATACGCCGGTTCATTTTCAATGAGAACAGTGCGATCTCCCGACGTTCCAACAACAAGAATGGCGCTGCCAAGCACTGCCGAGGAACATTTCCTTTATCTAGAGAGTGTATTTCTATATTACCTACTCCTGGTAATTACATTCATAGCAGCGTTTGCCATCAGCTTGGCGAGGAATGCCTGTGGAGGCCCGGTATTGATGTTCAAATTAGACCCCGCGGTTTATCCGGCTGTGTCATCATGAATCTACTGAGCCCTCTGGAACGTGACGCCACGCCCCAAACATCCCATTAAACTCTCTGCAGCTCCGCACTGCATCTGCTGCAGATTTACTGCGTTAGCTGGCCGTCGAGATGGGGCGCGCTCTCGCCACGGCTCGCTCAGTTGCCCAGACACTTTCGGTATTTAGGGCCAAAAGGAGAACGTCTTTTTTTCTTTTTTCTTCCCCCATATCGTGCCTCTTGACCTGTCTCACCACAGGGGCAAGTCCGCAGGCTCGTCGCCTCCGCCTCTGTTCGCGGCATCGCTAGCACACAACAAATGCGGGCTAACAGCTCGTTCTAGTTAGCGCGTTATCCTCACTGGCAGGTAGATCCGATATTGGGCAAAACTTCTTCCTCAGCTGGCAGCAGCAGCTCCCAATGATGTCAGCAAAGGACCAGGTTTTGGGCACGTGAATCCAGGCAGCATGGTGCTAACGCTCAAACCAAACAGGTCGCCTGTGCAACGCTGTGGCTTTAAGACAGAAGGAGGAGTTGGAAAAATAGCGTTTTTTTGATGAAGGAGTACCAGATCAGCGGGAGTTTTTGGCTTGAATCCACCAGTACGAGTCGGAAAAAAACTGTGACTACACAGTAAGCGTGACAAACACAACATGACGTCCTGGCATACATTCAACTATGACAAAATGTATGCGGAGTGACTACAATGTTATGAGTCGACAATCAATTAATGTTAGTTATCCAAATTATAGGCATAGCCCCTCTAAGAGTTTTTGCGATTAGATTCCGCCTGCATATGCGCATGCTGTGATTTCAAAAAGTATCACGCGCCGGAATGCAGCCGCAGAGCCACTGAGCCGCCAGGGCCTTTCTACTCTGGCGTCTGCATCCTCACAAATTCACAGCGTACGGCAGGTTTAGTAATCGCTAATCTCGTCTAAACATACTCATCTATGTCACACACACGGTATCACACAAAGCATCGCTGCGGCCGTTAGAAGGCGAACACTCGCGTCCTCGGCAAATGTTAGTCAAATCTATTAGAGTCCACTTCACAAAGCCAGTGGCTTGGTAAAGTTAAATCATCCAGCTGATTTGCTAAAATCGGCCTGCAGAGGGGG
Organism: Dactylopterus volitans; assembly: GCA_901007715.1. Taxonomy (NCBI): domain Eukaryota; kingdom Metazoa; phylum Chordata; class Actinopteri; order Syngnathiformes; family Dactylopteridae; genus Dactylopterus; species Dactylopterus volitans. Next base: position 482 of record CAAKHG010015265.1, on the reverse strand, counting down.
GACGGCCCCTACCGGCAACGCCAGTGACGGATCGGAGACGGCGAGGCCCAATCCCAACGCCTGTTCCTGCGGAGTCTGCAGTTCTGCCCCGCTGTCAAAGCGTCAAGAGCGTCAGGGAATAAACCCCATGGTTCATAGCGCTCTGACGTGAGATATGGTAAGATATGGATGGACGACTGCACGGAGGAAGGGCCTCCAGTTAAACACGCCGCGCATTAAAATCCGCTGCGGTCCCATGGTGTCATGATGAGTCAGGATGTGTTTTCAGCAGGTCTGACCCGGCGAGATTGCACTGGAAATTTACATGATTTTGTGCGTGTCGGAGTCAAACAAATCCAACGCATCTATTCCCATATCTATTTATACCATATAAACCATATTCGAGCCCTTGCAGTCGAGAGCTTGGCGGGTGGCGTCGGTTAGATCTGTGAGGGTTCAGGGTGTAGGGCTGTTGGGGGTGCCGGCGGGGGGGGGGGGGGGGG
>CAAKHG010015264.1:7981-20765 GCA_901007715.1 Dactylopterus volitans | reverse complement strand
AAATAACATTATACATAAAAATAACGACAATAAGATATTCACCTACAGCCTAGAGTGCTGTTACTTTACATTCAGCCCATTTCAGGGTGGTACAAAAAAACGCTGTCATTTTTTACAAAACCTCGCAACTGAGCAATTTCCAGTTTTAAAACTGGGACATCATGGAACATGGAATTCGAAGGAAAACGCACAGTTAATGAAACGGAACTAAAACCCCAACATTTAAGCTAGTAGATGCTAGATTTGAATGCTTTTACGACTTCAAAGTCCCAACTTACGACTTCAACTAAGTAATAGTGAAGACACCGCGGATCTCAAATGGCTCAGCTGCGCAGTTTTATTAACGGAGCTTCACGGGGAAAACGCCTCACTTTCCCAACTGAGCAAGGATCTGCGCTAGCCTGTCCCCTTCTACAATCAGTGTCATGTGGATTAATCACTGACAAGGCTGCAGCTGCTGCTGCTGCTGCAATGTTAGCCTCATGAACGGATCCTCTTTTTCTACCTGTGTTTGTCACCTTAGGAGGGACGTGAACGGGGGGGGCGGATCGGGGTTACTCTAAATCTGGGGGGGGACATGTCCCACCTGTCCCCAGTGCCATCTGCGCCCATGCTGACGAATGCCGTTTTCTTGTTCCTCTTCAAACGGATGATGATGAAAACAGGTTTAACGCTGATGTTGACACCCCCCTGCTCAATTCCAGCAGCAGCAGATGGCCGTGTGCAGTAATCACATTGGTATTTGGGGTCTTAAGCTGATGAGTATAAGCTGCTCAGTCCCAGATGTATAAATTAAAGTGGACAATTATTGATAAAGCAGAGGTGCATTCAGCAGCATTGACAAGGCTACCTTATAGTGCACTTTAATCTTATTTGCTGCAGGGTCTTACTGACTGGGAACTACTCACCGGCTGTTTATCTGCTTCCAATAAAATTCAAGTGAACTTTCCTCACAGTGGACCATTTTTGTCCTCCTGCAGGTTCTTGTGCTGGCTCCTACCCGAGAGATAGCAGTGCAGATCCACTCAGTGGTGATGGCGATAGGCTGCGCCATGGAGGGCCTGGAGTGCCATGTTTTCATCGGGGGCAGACCTGTGAGTCAGGACAAGCTCCACCTGAAGAAGTGCCACATTGCCGTGGGATCACCTGGTTAGCGAGCCAAGCTTCAGCAGGAAGTTGACAGCGAGGCATTTCCTGTTTATGCAGCCATTATGCTGTGTTTGTTTGTTTTTTTGCGTGTGTGTGTGTTTTCGTAAGTAACTGTATTCCTGGTTATGGACACAGGTCGTATCAAGCAGCTTATTGAGCTGGGCATGCTGTCAACCGCCAGCATCAGACTGTTTGTCCTGGATGAGGCTGACAAGCTGCTGGAGGAGGGCAGCTTCCAAGAACAGATAAAGTATGATGACAAAAGCGTCTGTATTCTTATGTAATGAGTGACATGAAATGGCAGGACGCCGGTGGAGCAAGAGCACATTGTTTGTCGGCCAGTGCATCGAGGTTAGAGTCTCGGTGGAAGCACATTTGTGTAGAGGACACGTGAGTGTGTATCAACCAACTGGTGCCGCACCCAGGCTGATGTTCAGTCATCTTACCCTGCCTGTCGCTCTTCCACAGCTGGATCTTTTCCTCTCTACCGGTGAACAAACAGATGCTTGCGCTCTCTGCCACTTACCCGGAGTCCCTTGCTCAGCACCTGACCCGCTACATGAGAGAGCCCACTTTTGTCAGACTCAATCCCAAAGACATGGGCCTTAAGGGTGAGCCTCTTCTAGTTTTTCAAATTTGGAAAAGGAGGAAAGGGGGATTATTGCTTCTAATTTTGACTAATCGTCATTACAGGTGAACTTGTTTAATGTGACATGTTCTAAGCGGTTCGTTTCTTGTAAGGAAAGTAATTTTCTCACTGTGTCATTATGTCGGCAGTAAATGAAAAGTAATGAGCCAACAAGTTTCAGTATGCGTGAATTAATGCTCTCTCTCTCGTATGTTGTCATTATTCGGCTTCTGCCAGGTTTGATGCAGTATTACAAGCTGGTGCAGTGTCATGCGTTACCTCACAGGGTCTTTGAGGAGAAAGTGCAGCACTTGTTAGAGCTGTTCAGTAAAATTCCCTTCAACCAGGCTCTGGTGTTCTCCAATCTGCACTCAAGGTAACGCACAATGTATCGTTTACCCTCCTCCTCCTCATTTGGCGCTACGTCCATGATGCTGAATTGATACTGGACACATATTGCATATATATAAAAACAGGATCTATTCATACGCTGTTTTAATATAATGTGGGAGGGCATCAACGCTTCTTACTACTGCACGAAAATGAAGGCAAAATATTCTGGATAGGGATACTCCCATCTCGTGTCGGTTTGGTCACTCAGAGCCAGAATAAGTGTGATTATGTATTGAGGCATTGCGAATCACAGAGCTTAAAATGTACAGTGACGGTTAAAGAGAGTCAGCGTAGCTCTTAACTTTGCACGTACGATTCTCAAACAGAGGTCTGTAAATGAGTTTCACTCAGAGCAGCGGCCGTGAGGGCACGCCCCCTTTTTATAGCACGATGAATTAAAATGAAACACTTGAACAAACACAGGTGTGATAAAACCCGCCTACGATGGCAGAATTCATCTTTGAGACATTTTTGCAACATAAGTTCAATCCGCTAACATGGAGGAGACAGAATTTATGACCTCCTGTATACTGCAGCCAGCCTCAAGGGGGCGATCAAGCTCTCTTGGCTTCACTTTTGAGGAGCAGTCAGGCTGTCTAGATGGATGTACTCTGTGTGGATGTAAATCTTAAGACAATTTTTTTTTTCTTCAATGTGGTTGTGCTGGATTTCTCCTACAGAGCTCAGAACCTGGCAGACATCCTGTCCTCCAAAGGTTTACCTGCTGTTTGTATCTCAGGTGAGATTACCATTCGATCACCAGACCAAATAATTAAAAACAAAAGACCAGGCATTTGTTACTTTTAATTAAACATGCTGATAAATGGTAAGACATCATGGTGGCTTGACTGAAGAAGTATTTCTTAATGATATTGTCTTCATGTCCGAGTTATTTATGAGCGTCTGTACTAGCAGAGGTGATTTTAGGTGATGTGACATTGCGCCGTTACTTACTTACATAGGTGGTCTAAGCCAAGACCAGCGGCTGGAGGCGATGTCAAAGTTGAAGCAGTATCAATGCAGAGTGCTCATTTCCACTGACCTGGTGAGACACAGCCACATTTGCTACTGCGCCGCATTCCACCCATCACCCGCGTTCGCTTTTTAATCTCACAATCAGCTTCTGTTAATCAGTCCAAAATCGTTTCTCTCCTTTTTAGACCTCCAGAGGTATCGATGCAGAGAAAGTAAACCTGGTGATAAACCTGGATGTGCCGCAGGACTGGGAAACCTACATGCACAGGATTGGACGGGCCGGCCGCTTCGGTGAGTCTTGTTTATCACAAAAGCAAGCAATGTAATTTGAGCAGGAGAGGAAGCACAGAGGAGCAGCGTGCTGCCGCCGCGTTTGCTGCTCCCGATATTTTTCTCCTTCATGGCTGGCTGACTGGTTTTAAAACTTATATGGTTGTTTTGAAGACGGTACTTTTTTTTTCTTCTTCTGTCATTTCAAAATTCTGTGGGCGGGACAGATCTGTCATATGAATAGACCTAACCATTATTTTTGCCACATGACATTTTTACACTGCAACCCATTTATAGCTCTTGCATAAAAAGTCACACAGTCACGACTGTGTCCCTTTTTGACTTGGTGTGATGTCTCAGAAACGGCATGCAACCCGGGCCACAGCCATCCCTGCTCCCACAACTCCTCTGTCCCCATTTCCGAACGGGTTCTAATCAACAGTTCATTTTGTTTGAAGGCACTCAGGGGTTGGCTGTCACCTACTGTTGCCATGGTGAAGAGGAAAACAAGATGATGGCCATTGCTCAAAAGTGTGACCTGAGTCTGTCTGCATTGCCATGTGAGTCCCATCGCCACGTCTGTGTGCAGTTACACGAGCAGCTAGTTTTCACATTTGCATCTTTCGTCTTTGTAAAGGTGATCCATCATGCTCATGTCTGTTTTCATTCTGAGACTCCAATCCAGAGAAATATTTAGTTATTTTATAATATATATAATCATATACGGCCTCCCAGTTCATCCCTGTACTGTGAGCTGTTGACTTGCCGCTGCTCGTATGAGATGACCCTATAAGGACATCTGCTACGACCTGTCATCAGCTCAGCAGTCGGAAGCCCGAGTTTTATAAATATGACACAACATATGAAAACACATAAGAGGTCCCCTTAAAAGCAAAGTGTATTGTTTAATTTTAATGTGGAAAAGCAGCCAGCGTCATCCGTCTGCTGTCCTTCCAGCTGTCCTGGTGGCCGGGTTGATGGATGAGCCTTGCGACTGGGACGTCTGCACGGAGGCCGCCGCTCCTGGCCCACAACGCTTCTCCAGGACAGAGAAGAACAGGCGCACCAAGGCCGACGTGCCTGCTGCCTCCTCCGTCATGGATGAAGCTGTGGAGCACGGTGGTCAAAGTGAGCCAAAGAAGACCCTTGAAGCAGCGAGGCCACGGCTGCACAGTGAGAAGGCTGCAAGAAAGGAAGTTCCCACAAAGGACGCTGTCCGGCAGAGTTCCCCACAAGCGGTGCCGACTAGAAAAGAGCTGCAAGACGCCCTGCCGAAGATTCCTCCACTCAGCTCATTCAAGAGTTGCCAGTCAAGGTTCATGACCTTTAAACAGGCTCAGCGGGACTTCAACAAATTCATTACAGAGGGGTTGGGGAGATCTGTAGAGGTCATCAGGGAGTTCAGAGGTCAAGGGGAGGGCAGCGATCAGAACGGGTACAGAGAGTGCGTCACACTTTACGACAATGTTATTTCTGAGCTTCCACCTCCAAAATCAACTTCTGGTTCTTCGAGGTCTGACTCTGATGTGGAGGTGAACCAGCGTTATGATGATAATGAGGATGAGAAGATGGAGCGGTTACATCTGACTACAGGAGGTGAATACAAAGCAGTCGCTGGGCCTCAGATTGATGTCAGCCGCGCAGCCACTGCAGCCAGACCAGTAGTGGAGCAGATTAGAACTGACACCTCGTCTGCACCCAAAATATATCACCAGGCAACCTGTGCAACAAGAGATGGAGCTTTGTCTCAGCCTGAGAATTATGGATCGATACTAAATGTCAAACCAAACATGCAAACCAGTCAGAGAGCCCCTACACAGACCTGCAGAAATAAAGCAAGAAAAATAAAACAGGAAATCGGCAACCAAAGCAGAAAGGCTTCAAAGTTCAGGAAGGAACAGCAGAGCGAAATGGATGAAGGGGAACATAATGAGGAAGATGAGTGGAGCGCTGAGGCTTACTGGAGAGCCTGCTACAGAGCCTGGAGTGATTACTACACCTCCATGTCCACTGTTCAAGGTGAAGGTTACTCAAGCTACTATGGCGTTGCACAAAACTGGATGGCAGCTTATCGTATGAATGCGGTTTACATGGAGGAACTGATGAAGCACTGATGGTCTGTCTTGTCTTCAAAGAAGCAAAAATGTGGCCAGAGCTCATCATTATCAAAGCAAAGATCAAGATATAGAAGTTGAGTACAAATTCCTCTATTTTGGCCTTAACTTGTAACACAGTGTACTTGGGGCGACACCGTGGTGGTGGTTCGCACCGTCACCTCACAGCAAGGAGGTCAAAACGCCTAGTTGACTGGGAGGCTGAGGAGTTGGCTTGCTCTCCGCGTGTCCATGTGGGTTCTCCTGGTACCCCAACTTCCTCCCTGCAGGTTATTTCGTGACACTGAACTGCCCATTGTGGGTGAGACACTGATGATCTGGTGATTAGCCCAGCATGTACCCTTCCCCTCTCACCCAGTGTCTGCTGCTATAGGCCCCCCACAACCCAACAAGGACAAGCAGTTGTGGCTTATGACTTATTGAACTGCACTTGATTTTCTTTTTGAACTATGTTGAGTGTATACTGTACATGTACTGTACTTTATTACATGTTTTCTATTAAATTACCAGCACGGAGCACATTTCAATGCTTTTTTTCCCCCCCCTGGCAGTGCACATTCACTATCTTGTTTGTGTTTTTGTATTCCCACTTGCAAGCTGAATTGGAAACACAGTGTACATTTATGTTTGAACTCTTCAAATACACAGGGCTTTTACATCAGTAGCCTTTAGTCTGAGTGAAGGTTAATAGAGGGGGAAAACTGCAGTTTACTGCGATCTTCAGCAGGGTACGGCAAGGTCAGACATCTCCACATGCTCATGATTGCAGACTAATCAACAGCCACCTACAGTCCAGCCAATCAGTGCTGGGGAACTTCACCTAAACCACAAGACCACTTCAATTATTTTTCTACAGTCTGTTTTCTTTACGTTACCAATTTTCATCATCATGAAGCAGCAAAATTTCAAAGCAAACCGCTCTTATATCCTCACTGATCCAGTGCACAGATGTGGACTGGACCATAGGATGGACTTGTCGCACTAAAGGGACCTTTCACGTTTAAAGGCTTCAAAAGCAAAGGAGACAAAACCCTGCCACATTATGGATGCGCGCACTTTCTGGAGCAACGCAACCATTGACACGCGCACGGAGACGTTCTTCCTCATTTTCAACTGCACAGTCTTGTCTGTGACACTGATCCTCGGATTTCCCGGGAACTTGTGGGTGTGCTGGGTTGTCTTCAGAACCAAGAGTCTCCAGACTAGCAACAACGCCCTGCTGGTGAGCCTGGCCGCCAGTGACCTCCTGAAGTGTTCAGTTGACACGCCACTCCTGCTCTTCTCGTTCCTGCGCTATGGGCAGCGGGGCCGGGCATCTGCGTCCGTGTGCACCCTGCAGCAGTTCACCTACGCGCTGTGCAGCTGTGTGCAGCTGCTCACGCTGGTCAGCATCAGCGTGGAGCGCTTCCAAGCCATCGCCTTCCCTTTCCGTACCGAGAGGAGGAAAACGAGGGTTCGCCTCTGGATCCTGTCCATCTGGGCAGGCGGCCTCGTCTTGGCTATCATTTCACTCGCTCTCTCCAAGAAGTCCATCTTCTACATGCTCTGCCACCAGCACATAAGAAAGCAAGCCGACGAGCATCCTCGGCATTTTGACCCGTTTGGACCTTACGTCCTGGTGCCATTGTGGGGACTGTCTATGGCCGTCATCGTCATCCACTACGGGCGAATATTCAAAGTTGTGAGACGGCACCGAAAGAAAGTGTTCAATCGCGGCGTCCAGTTGAAGCCGACGGTGTCGGAGCACGCGTGGGGCTGGATGAGCGTCCCCACTTCGGCACCGCAGTCAGCTCCGCCGGGCTCCTTCGACTGTGTGCCTGCGGTCAGCTCCTGCAGCCCGCCGCCGGCGTGCAGGACGCTGCTGCTGGTCGGCGGCGCCGGTGAGTCCTACATGGGCACCTCCTCAGGAGGCGTCCGGGCAAGACCTCCGGAGATCGTGGGAGCCGTGTGCCTCCTGACACCTGGAGCCAGGGAGCGGGGGAAGAAGCAGATGGAGGGGAAACTGGCCCAACGTTTTGGCTACATCATTATCGCCTTCACGCTGCTCTGGGTTCCCATGGTGGTCATTTTGCTTTTGAACGTCATCACATGGCACAACACTGACAGAGTGAGTGGCACAGCATTCCCCCCCCCCCCCCCCCACCCACACACACACACACACACTCAATTGTGCTCAAATATGAAATTTCATGATTCAAATTTAATATTCGAATCATGAAGAATAAGTACTCCAAAATGACAGCCTGGCAATAATTGCGCAGTGACATCAGATTTCTGCTCTCCTGCAGATGAGGTGTACAGTGTTAAACCTATCCACATAATTCAAACAGAGCACCTTTCAGCCACATAACTGTGTCAACAAACACAAGGTAGACTAAAATACTGTAATGTAAATGTAATGTAAATATCCTAAGCTGTCGTTTTATGCAGGGCTGCTCCATTGCATGGTTGTTTATATTTTGGTCCCTCTGCAAAGTATAAGTTAACTAATGGTTTATTAATAAAGCAGCAATGCTGATTAATTTGTCAAAGAAAAAATACAAAAAAATTAACCACGCAATATGGAGACGCCATCTGGAGTACTATGAAGTCCACTATTTTCTTTGTTTGTCACAGTTGCTGATGGAGCTGGAGACATCAGCAGTGGTCCTGACCTGCATGCAAGCTGCAGTGGATCCCCTCATCCACACTTTAGTCACCAAACAGTTTCGCTCTGAACTCAGCAAGGTCTTCTCCTCCATCCAAGGTTGTCCACTGAAACAGAGAGCATGAAGCTTCAACACTTTGATGTGAATATCTGAGTCATGTGAACTGGGTTTTGGGGATTTGGAAAACACAGCTGATGCTAAACACACACGCACACACACTTACACACACTTACACAAAGTTAGTGAGAGGCAGGTGGAGAAGAGAATGCACAGAGTTTGTATTTGTGGCAGATATAGATGTTTTATCAGGCGTTTCACAGTTGGGACACAAGACAAGGTCATAAATTATATCCAACACCTGACAAGATACGCACAGCAGTAGTCTCAACAACGACATGTGGCATAGAAGGGCAAAGCAAAGAGTGAGAGGAAAAATTGAGCTCAGAAAAAGACAAAGGAGAGTACATAAGAGAAAGAAGGAGACAAACACAATCACATACCTCTGTTTTTGTTGTTTGTGGAAAGATGCTTACATAATGTTTCAACCTGTGTCATTTGAAAGTGCAGCTGACACGCAACAACCTGCTCTGAAGCAGGGAAGCGGGAAAAGAAATCACAATTAATCACTGTTTTAGCAACAAAATTATTTTTTTTTAATCTTTAAAAAAAAAAAAAAAAATCAGCGAACCTCCCTTCTGCCATTGCCTATGTCATACCCTTGTAGTCAATAGATTCTAAATGTTGGACTTGATGCTGTGAATATGATGTCACTTTAGTTTAACCCCACTTTTAAAATTGCACTGAAAAAGCTCTGCTGGCTGGGCTTGTGTTCTTTTTTTTGTTTTGTTTTTTATCTCCATGTAAATTTGCGTACAGTTTAAAGAAACTAATACTGGATCTAGGTAGCCGCTGTCATTGAGTACATACTAGGAACGGTAATAGGTCACTACTAGGAATAGCAGAGGTAAAACACTTTTCCAAGTCTTTCAAATATTTTTTGGGCTTTCTTTACTGACCTAAGGATTGCAGAGAACTAATGCACAAGAGAGCAGTCTAAGAGACCTTAGGATTATGAGTAATGAGGTGCAGATATGGTACCAATATGCTATATATATATATAATTACCATCAATACTGGTTGCTATGATGATGTGAATTTTATTTTGTAAGTCTCAGTATAAATGCATGTGTAAAACTGGTTAAGCTTGTCTTAAGTGTCAATCTTATGGTATTTAAATTTTTTTTTTCTTGTTAAAAAGACCATGATACATTTTTTTTGTTCTGCTGCTGATCTAACAGTTGTTTTAAAAGATAATTCTACAGAAAAAAAAAAATTTCCACATCAGCTATATAGGGGCAGGCATAATCTTAGACCAATTCCAGTATTGCTTTGAAATATGCTATTGGCTGATATGAGCAATGCTGATCTATTGGTACATTTCTAGCCTTGTCTGTGTGCTCTTGATCATTTTATTCCATCTGTGTGGGGCAGAAGCAGTCTGCTGGGAATCAAGCCCCAGAGCTGAAAGGTCACTGTCCACAGTTACAAAGGTCAACTTTGATTTGAAAGAGTACTAAAGTTGCAGGATGGGTCTGTGAGTTGAGAGAACAGCCAGAATAGTTTTTAGTGGCAGAGATCTGTGGATGGCTCATCCAGTGTCCTCCATGTGCCTTTGGTTGCCGTGACAACAGACTTCCCTGCGTTAAGTTCTCCAGAAGGTAACGTAAATAAAAAAAAATCCTTTGAAACACCAAGGAGGACAAAAAGTACAAACATCAAGTTTCCTTACCACATAGAGTACACATACTCAACAACTTTGAAAAAATGCCCACTTAAGTTTGGGGAAGAAAAAACGTCGACAACTATAAAGACTACTGAAAGCATACTGTTGTTCACACAGGAGGTAGGGATACAACAGGACAACAACGAGAAAGAGAAAAGACAGAGGAGAGTTACCAAGAGAGATCAACAGAGAGAGAGAGAGAGAGACAGAGAGAGGGAGAGTGAGAGAACGTGAGAGAGGAAGAGAGAGAGAGAGAGGACAGGTTCACTGTTCTGCCAAACGATGTTCAAATATTACAAAATATTCTATTAACAATATTCACAAAGAACCTGGGCTCAGAACAGATTAGTGTCAAAAATTCTCAGTAGATGCCTTGTGCTTTCAATTGTTGTGGTTTGAATTCAAAATATGCTTTTTAAAATGTAATTTCTTTTTTTAATTTGTCTGTGGAATTGAGCTAATTGAAGTCTGTTGAGCTATACAAGCCAAAAGGGAAAAGAACAAGTGGGAAAACTCAGAGAACTATGAAAACAGATGACTGGTTTTCCTCCAGCAGAACAGGCACATGTGTAGAAGGCGTGTAGCTGAGAATTTTGGACAGAAATGTGTATAACGAACCCTTCAGAGTGGCAGCTAGTCAAATATACCATATACTGAGCCATAGAGACTTCCAGAAGAACTGAAACGCACAACTGAGACACACATTTGCGCACACACACACACACACACACACACGCATACAGGCACATACCTCCTATCCAAAACGTCACAAGTCCTCTACCAAGCAAAAGATTCACACGCACTCATTCACGGGTATGAAACTCATTGGTAATGCCGTCACAGACATGCTTACCATATGTCATTCTAAAGAATATTTCACTTGAGTGGAATAAAATTGATCCTTGAAAGAAATGGTGATACGTTTTCTCTCAGCAGGTAAGTAGGCCACATGAACACAAAAGGGTGCGTTACCTTTGTGGAAAATGTTTTTTGATGGTGTTTGTTTTTCTTACTGTCTTTGTCCCTTACAACGCTTGCTAAAAAATAAAGACCTCAAGAGTCAAAACGAAAGTGAAAATCATAAAAAGGTGCTTTGTGCTCAGTGACACATGACTTACGGTGGGAACTCATCTATGACGCTCGGGAGGGCGCGCTCTCACATGCCTCCTCACATCTACATCGGCTCCCTACGTGTTTTCCTGCTCTTTCATCCCCCACACACACTCGCATACACACGCACACATGCAACCATCAACATGAATGCACTGTATCTAAAAGCCATCCTCCCCTTCTGTACAAGGAGTCCATGTCGTTACAGTACATGACCAGCAGGGGGCGGGCTCCACCACAGCCAGACTAGGACTCTGAAGGCCTTCTCCTCCATCATCCCCGGTCCTCCTCTGTCCCTCAGTCTGTCTCGATGAGTCTTTATCTGTCTCTCTGTGTGACGCTCCTGCACTCCTGAAGTCTTCACAGTGCGGACACCTTCACAACATTCTGGTGGGTGGGGCCTGCTGGCAGATGAGCATCCCCCTCGGGAGTCGTCACTGGCGGCGTGGGAATGCTGATGATCGCTGTGGTGATCTGGCTGCTCTGGCAGTTCAGGGGTGCTGGCTCATCTATGCGCATATTCAGACTGGAGCGGCTGTAAGGGTAAGAAGAAGGACAACCGATTTTTTAGGGTTAATGTTCTACCATGAAAAATTACGCAAGTGCTAAAGCATAGGTGTGTGGATGTGGGTTTGCGCCACACCGCAATGGTGGTTGAAGAGAAGTGACCTGTGTGAATGGGTCATCAAAACTTTAAGATCCAATAATCTCTATAATTCTCTGTTGTCTGACCTGAAATCACAATCTTCTAAAATGACACCAGACAGGAAGAGCTTACTGGTTCATAGTTCCAGAGGACAGCTGCAATTAACCCACTGAGACTCAACAGGCACAGAAACAGAGTGAAAGTGAACCGCCGCTCACGAGCAATGTTTGTAGATGAAATCAACATTTGTTGTGAGTACATACTTATCATAAATTTGCCAAACAGCTGGAAAAGCAACCTCACCGGGAATGTCACATTTATTTTGAATTATTCATTTGTCAAAGTTACAAGCGTAGTTGATAAAGCCACAGGACAAAATGTTCTTTTCAACAGAAAGCAAAAAAAAATAAATTCCCTCAATACTATTGAACAGTTTAAAAAAATGCACATTATTTGTGTTTTGCTAAATACCAGCTCCATATTCCAAAATATCTTCATAAGTCAAGCAGGATCACACTAGTTAATACGCCAGCTGAGCTCACCTGGTGCTGAGGGGCTGAATGTGGATGGTGCTGAGCTCCTGCAAGCCTTGTTGGTGTTTGTGTGTGTGTGTCAAAGGCTGCATGTGTGCTGGGGCACTGGCATTAGGTAAAGGGGAGTGGTGCTTCTTGCTTCGACGGGTGCAGCATGTCCCCGTCACGCCGTCTTGGCTGGAGAGGGAGGGGCTTCGAGACGGGTAATTCTGAAGCCCCGCCTCCAGGTAGCTCTGCTGGTAATACTGCTCATCCACAAACTCGTGGTTCTACAAAGACAAAGGGAACAAGACCAGTGAAGGGAGCCGTAAAAAAAGATGTGACATTTACAACATTTATATTTATGACCATGTACTGTATGTGACTTGATATAGCCTATCATTTTCTGCTCCGTAGCCTGAGACAATGACTCCTCAGACAATGTGTGATTATTTTGAGTTTATGCAGAACTGTGTGTGTGTGTGTGTGTGTGTGTGTGTGTGTGTGCTTGTGCTTGAGAGCCAATCCTACCTGGATTGGAATATCATGTCCATCA
>CAAKHG010015261.1:0-13066 GCA_901007715.1 Dactylopterus volitans | reverse complement strand
CTCTTCACTATGTCTGTTAAAGTTTCAGCAATGCGTCTGCCATTAGGTACAGGACACTAGGTCAGTAGGACAAACCAGCCTCTCTCTGTAACCAGAGCTACCCGGTCCAACATGAACGCCCGGGCCTTTAACCTCTCATGTGCTGCAGATGCCAATTTCTTGAGAGGAGAGTCCAAGTTGGGCAATCTGAGCTGCAACGCGTCAAGGGCCCCGCAGAAAAGTGTGTCACTTGTGGCAGAGACATATTGAGGGGATTGATGACTGGAACTAACCATCTTACACGATGAAGCCAGGGCCGCAGACTGGATCTGGCTGGCAAATGATTGATCTGCAGTGGAAGAAAACAGCTGCAGTTTCTCTCCTTATTGATGCTTCTCATTTTCTTTGTTTTACTTTGTGTAAATATCACTGAAAGCGTTTGTTTGTTTGTCAGAGCTCGAAGTTACAGCATTCATCCAAAATACAAACTCAACCAATAAAAATTAGTTGGGTACTGGTGAAAAAAAAAAATCATTACACAAGGCGGTGACAGTGGAATCCTTTCATTCGTTACTGAGGCCAATTGTTTCCCTGAAAGACACGGAATGAGACAATGGAGACTTGGATGCTTGAGATGAGTCTTAAATTAACCTCACCTCACACTGTTGTTAATAAACAATGTGCTTAACGCCTCCTCAACCAGCCCCTGAGGTGCTCTCTGTTAACAGAGGCTGGCGTGTGTGTTTGTGTATGTGTAACCATGTATCCATTACTGTGAAACGCTAGATTGTGCCATTCGGGAAAGATCATTTATTGCTCAACGGTAATCTGACAGCCTATATCAGATTTCTACCAATTAATTAGTTTGTGACTACCGGCAGTACAATTACACAGATTTAATGTCCGAAAAATAACATTTCTTAGATTATTCAACGCAGTTTCTTAACTGAATCATTCATGTTGTCATCTGACATTTAAATTGCAAACACGTTAGAAGACAGCAGTGTATTGTCAGAATGACAACACAGACACAGATGAGAGGTGTATTGTGGGTGTATTGTGAGTGCTTGTTTGTGAAACACCCTTGCAACCAAAAATGTTTGGTGTCTGACGACCCAATTGAAAACCCGAAAGAAGATTACAGCCTCTTTAGACTCAATCCGGACGACTCATCAGACTACATCTACATGTCTAAAGTATGTGTGAAAGTGATCTGCATCAACACTTCCAATGCGTCTCCAGCACAGTTTCTATGGAGCCCCAGACCGCAGTGAAACCTGGCAAACAACAAAACAGCCCATCAAAGTGATCATCTGATAAAGAGCGGGGCAGACAGCCCGCCCGCTCACAAATCACCATTATTCATTTACGATTTACAATGTTTTGCTACAAAGTTTTTGGCTGAGAAAATTTTGGAGTTTGAGGTTGGAGACAGTGACAAGTATGAGGGGTGTGACCTAACTAAAATCAGTTAATCAAAATTAATCAACTGGTTAATGACCAAGAAGAAAAATAATTAATTGCACGCCTGGAAAAAGTAACAATGTGTATGGACTACCTTCATGCTATAAGCTCCCTCTTCTTTAATTTTGTGTATTATGTAGACATCCACAGTATGTCAGTAACAGTATATCTGTATTAGTCTTGACTGATCAATCAATATAAATGTACTGATAAATCCGCCACCAGATTATTACACACTTCATACTTGTGGATCACGTAATGTATCTGCCTAGCCCCATTTCAGTCAATATGCTTTTTGTCTAGATGTTATGAGCGGGTAGCTGTGGTGTGGCAGGAGGTATGAAGTGCTGTGGTGTTACTGTAGCATAAATCACAGTGAAAAGAGGACAGAACAGACATACGGCAGGACAGGGAAAAGAAGACGAGTGGGGGGAGTGGGAAAAGTTGCCTGTGTCGACTTAAATGTCAGTGCCAACACTGCCTTTACAAGTTCTTCCATCTTTAAAGATAGTGAATAGCAATAAACATACATCCGCTAAAATGCGATAATATCAGCACTGCTGGGACTAACGAGAAACACCATTTTGGTTTCGAACTTAAGACATGTTTGAAGCATGACTGAGAAACACTCAAAACATCTGTGCAAGGTATATGATTTAAGAGCCACCAGCAGCAAAAAAAAAGAAGTATTAGTTAATTCCATTACATTTTCCTATACATACTGTCCTATAAAAAGAGCTTTGGTACACTTAACGTTTCTAAGCCCTGCATTTAAACTGATTGTCACGTACTTTTTGGAGAAACAGTTAGCTTGATGGGGAGACGCGTTTTCAAACACACAATAAACTCAATATGCCAGAGAGATGAGGAAATAAAGCCAAATAACTGAACGACGCCACCTCCCACACCCTGAGAAAACCAGATGGCTCTTCCTGTTCCTGCAGAGAGGGCTGCTGGTTGGTTATAAGGAGCCACAGGGGCAGGGGGATGTGACGAATACACAAGACATGACATCACTGGCCTTGTGGTACTTTGGCAGCTGAAGTGACCCATGCTGCCACTCTACGCTTTTGCCAGTCCAGCACTTAGTCTGGATGGTTTATTTTTAAGTGTCTGTTTAGCTTGTTGACACTAAGCCTTAGTACAGAGTAGCTGCACTAAATATGTACAACCATTTTTATTAGCGTGTGACACAAGGACTTTAGGACCTCATGCATCAAATCCCAAGTATATCCGGCTCCTGGAGGCACCCCCCACCCCTTCCTCCACATGTTTTCGATGGGTTGTTACTGGGTGTTTACAAAGCTTGATGAGGAGTTGATCATTTCAATCAGGCGGGCTGGTGAAAGACCAAATCAAATATGTGAGCTGGACTGTGGTTGCAGGGACAGGTTTGTAAACCGCTGTTAAGAGTTGCACTTATCTGTGTGTCCTGATAGAAAGCTGGTGAGCTAAATACAATGTTCCAGCATTACGTAAGAGCATTACCGGACTGGGAGGACTGGGGGTCGAATACCATGCAGCACCTATGCAAGGCTGCAGGCCTCTTAAGTCAAACTTGTCACAGCAGCATCAGTTTCAGCTGATTACTCCGCAGGCCAGGATAGTGTCTCTTGACTGAATGCCTACGCATTATCCGTACTCGATGTGAAAGGCTTGTTGCACAATACAGAGTCAAATGCCTATGGGCAGCATATAGAAACTGTGCTGCAATGACAAAGCAACATGAAGAAACACTTTCTCTGACTCGCTCGCTGGTAACAAATGTACTGTGTACCTCTTAGAACGACTAACTGTAAGTGGACTGTTTAAGATCAATATCAATTCAGTATGCATACACATGTATTAACTTTTATACCACAAGAAGGCCAATACTACACATTTACAGCTCAGAAAAACTGCTGGCGCCAAAGAGGAAGAAGTCCAGCTTTGAAGCATTACACCGTAAACGAGGACAGTGCTCGTTGCAACTACTGCAATGCTGTGTGAAAGTACAACTGTGAAGTACATCGTCAACGCTGAATTAATTGAACAGTTGGCACCTGATGGCTGGAGAGCAAGCCAAACGCGGACTCCTGTCCTACCCATAAACCATCACATCATTGTTAGCCAGAGGAGGTGATGTGTATGCAGAAGAAATAACCCAAGAGGATCCACTTTGTGGTGCAAAGGGACATGATGCAGAAATGCGGTGGATGGCAAAGGTTTTGTGAGCTACTGAACTACTCTGAACTAGACAACTGCATCCCCTTAATTGCAATTATTGTTAAAAGGCGGTATAACAAAACTAAAGACAAGCTCACGGCACAGTTACTTCACGACATTGCTCGGGCTTTTCACCAAAGAACATATTGAAGAAAAAATAAAATGAGAATCCGGTTTGGATTTCGTATGCAATTAATGATTAATAGACTGTTGCTTGTCAGCATGTTCAACAAGTGGTAAAAGAATGTGCATGAAATTGGCCAACCTGGACCACTCACAATTAATACAAAAATGAAAGCATATGTAGCAGAGACCCAGCAGAAGAAAAAAAAAGATAATCTTGAAAACTATTCAGGTAGATTCCAACTGTGCAAGGAGTGTGATAAAGCAGAGTACCTGTTGTCAAAGCCCCCTGCTACAGGGTAAATCACTGGCAAAAGGAGGAGGTAAAGAAAGCGCAGGACGAGACAGGTGCTGTGCGGGACAACAGTGTACGTCACTCTGTATTATCTGAGTCTCTCGTCAGTGAGAGTGTATACTCTGATCCGCTGGCATGCGTCTGGGACATCTCAGGGCAGCTGTAATCTGGCTGAGCCCGGAGCAGAAGGCAGGCAGGCAGGCAGGCAAGAACGTTGGGTGGGGGTGGAACTCCTCCTTCCAAGGACTAGTTTCATACAGGAAGCAACGCCAAACAAACACACCAGGCCTCATTACACAGAGCAGTGGCAGAGTGCTGAGGCTTCCCAGCTGACTGGGTCTCTCCGACATGACTAACCCTGCGTTCATCTCTGTGTGCTATTGTTCCAGGCCAATCTGAAAAGGGCTTGAGGGTGTAAAGGAAGTCGGGCACTATTCGTAACTCTTTCCTCAGATATTTCACCATATGGCCTCATGTCAGCATCTAATACAAACACAAAAAAATGTATTTTTATTTGTAATGTTATCTTAAATGATCTGGTTGAGGAGGGAACTGACATTTTACAGAGTAAATAATTCAAACTGTCTATTTACATGTGGAGACAATATGAAAACAAAATTATGTTAAAGACTGCCTCAAGCTATTTTGAATCCCTAACAAACTCAGCTCTGTGCCCCGAAAATGACATATTTAGACATTTTTCTCTTGGAAAAAAAAAACCAACCTGTCTTTCTTGTCCTTAAAATGGCTTGCATGTAAAAATACACCTATTACAACATTTGGTATTTGGGGATCTAAGAATATGCTAATCTCACCCCCACCTCCAACATACTTCTCTTCCTAGCTCCTCGTTATCTTACTCGCTAGCTGCGGCACCACCCCCCCCTGCTTCACAGTTAGCATCTCCTCCTATCATGCAAATGATTTGGAGAGCCCCACCCGATAAGTAGTCACGTTAAGTTCTTTACATTTTCTACATAGAGGGCCTGGACTGCTGGAGACTGTTTTCCCGAGACATTCATTGGAGCACTCTAGATCCAAAGTAGAAATCCCAAATCATGACACTATAAGGCTTATAATGTACATGATATGTCTTGTAACTCATGAAAATCATCATATGGACACGTTAACAAGGTTAAAACATACTTTTGTCACCGGAGTGGGATTTAAGGATACAGATCAAACCAAGTTTAACCACACTTGAGCTGAAACAATCTGAAACCTGACACCACACACTGCGTCTTCCCAGACTAGAGTAAACAGATCCTGAGTTTTCCACAGCTGCTTTTATAATGAGACCTGTAAAAAGCTGTCAGTTGAGCCACATGGTTAAACAGTGCAGTCGTTATTAGGGGCAACAATGATTTGTTGCATGTTCACTGCCACACTCACATCCTGACTCTAAACTCACAGAAAAACAAAGGGGGGGTCAGATGACTCCAGTTAGGCTGTTGAGCAGAACAAATGCTTCCATCTTTTTTTGTGATATAACTAAAGCGTGGCTCACAACACATGAAGCGATGCAGGAAAAAAAAAATTGGAAGTCCCTTTTTTCTTTTTATCTGGAATTGAGGTCTTTGAAAACATACTCTTCCGCCTAAATGCTGATTCTGAAACTCGAACTCAAGGTATTCATAGATCCTTAGTTTTTATCCGATAACAGCATTCTTGTTTTTTGTGGGGTTTTTTGATGCATCAAGGCGTGAAACTAAGTTTATTCAGTGTGGGGAGTTGACCATGCATCACTTCCAAAATTGCTGGAGAACACAATGTGAAACCTGAATCTATGACTTTAACTCATTGTCACCTTGTATGTTCACATCTGCCTGATCAGGAGATTTGTCACACCAGTGGAAGCTGGATGCACATGTCTGGACTTGTCCAGTTTCCCCCCTCAAACTTGGCATTACCAGTACCTCCTAAGGATCCCTCAGCCAGCATCATTGTAACTAACCTGGCTGCTCTGGACTCAACCCGACCATGCCGTGGTCCAGGCTACTGAGTACACAGCTCCTCTCTCCACTGCAGTCCCTCTCTATGAGCAGGGAGACACGACAGACAACAGAAAAAGGCATCTGGGCTCAAAGCAATCTGGTTCCACCACCACAGAAACAGTACAGTATGTTCCACATAACAATAGCACCACAGTGTCTGTCAGTCATAGAGGGAACTACTGCTGTGGATCAGCTTCTACTGGCACAAGCTTTCATAATTAGAACATTGCAGTGAGCGAGCCAACCTGACATGGTGATAATCCACAAAGGGTGAAGAACAGTCTCGTGTAGAAAATGTGCTTCAGGCCAACAGTTCAGTCTTTTGGCTGACACAAGGCAGGCACATATGTACGCAGTATTTGGTAGCAAAACACCACGCTATCGCTCCTTTTGAGAGCCATTGTCTGAAACCAATATCACAACACAAAACAACAGTGTTTCTATTGGCTGTCCACAGTTGACCCAGCATGCTGTGCTGCATCATTAGTTATAATTACACTGAACAGTGTCAGTCAGTATGCCCTTTATACTTTGGTCAGTCAAATCATGCAGATGTCTGGGTCAGTGCTTCTAAATAAAGGCTTGGGGTCCTACAGGCAAGGTTAGGGTTAAAAGTCTAGTTCCATATAGGGTACAAGTGTACTCCGTGTGTTGTGGAGTCCCATTACCAAGATTCTGTACTCTACAGAAGATCCCACTCAGGCCAGACAGCAGCCTGGCTGCAGTTTCATAACCTACTCAAACACACATGCTATCCGTGATTGACTGCAGTTAATCTCATCATGATTGAGAACAGTGGCCCTTCACTGCTTCCAGGAATGATGCTACTGTGTTGTCACCAACAGCCATGCAAAATAAATCACTACATGAATCATTTATCTTACACAATAGAGGGGCTTACACAACATGTATTGATAATTGGGCTGAGATGAAGGTACTAGATTCCCCTCACAAATGCATGCAATGGTAAAATTAGCATAATCATGTTGAAACAAACAAGGGTGTCCCCTCTGTCCATGTTTTGCCTCTTACTGCAGAGAGAGGACATGTAAACAGGTTGCGGAGCATAAGGCAGGAGCCTCATTTCCACAACAGGGTGGGTGTCAAGAACATTTTGCACCAGCACTGTACAAGAGACTGTCAAAACAAAAGCTACTGAAAACAAGGGAGCCTTATTTGGGAGGAGATGAAGAGCCAGGTTTATCACTGAGGCAAAAAAAAAAAGAAAGGAAAAGAAACAGCTGACACCCATGATAATGTCGGCACCAGTGCAGCCAGTGTTTGCTGGATGTCCTCAATTACTTGGGTCAAGCTTTGTTGATTCACATAAGCGGTGACCAGATTGACCAGCTGTTACATAATTCCCTGGCCTGGTTCCTCTCTCGGGGAAATGGGTAAAGTCAGTCAAGTAAAGCTGGAAAATGCACAGCGGTTTGCCCACACAATGACATCAGATCTACCTATAGATGTTTACGTGGGTTTCTAGTGCTCCACATACCTCGTTCGGGCTTCATGTTGTCCAGTGTCATCAGGTTGCCTTCAGTGTATCTTGCAGGATCTTCCGTCTCTTCCTCCTCTCTCGAGCGCAGCCGTTGACAGCAACACGACGGTACCTAAAACCCCCAGATCCCCTTTTCGAGGCGGAGACCTGCTGTATTAGCTAAGAAGTGATATCAGCTGTGAAGCCCGTGTGTTGGTGCCAACTGCCCCTATCCGACAACAAAGCATTGCTTTGTTAGCATGCTACTGTACGCGTCCATCAAGTCGCACTGTATTGTTCAACTGACTGCTACAAAGACAGCTGATCGCGAACGCCCCGAGCAGTCAGCGTCTGTGAACGTGCCTGGCTAACGAGTCACCGATCCGACTAGTAGTTCATCGAACTAGCAAGCTGGCTACTCTCACAGCTCGTTTCGAATTCCTCCACCTGAACTACAGTAACGTCGCGATGCATTTCTGTGTCTCCCCCCCCCTCCCCACCACCCGCACCTCCTCCAGTAACGTTGGCTCCTCACCGCGACCCCACACCAGAAGAGGAGACGCTAACGCGGCAGTGTGTTAACCGGAGAGCCGACGCCAACTCACTGACCTCGACGCTACTGTGCGCTTAAATGCCCACTGGCGACGACGACCTCCCAAAACACCCCAACCCCCAACGCGGCGCAGGTAGCCGCAGCTCAGCTACAAACACCAGCGGTGGACGGTCTCGGCGCGTTGGCTACAACCAGCGCATATTCGGCGTCTCATCCGTCTCACGGCACGATTAAATGACGACGCTCAGGCGGACACGGTCCACTTTCTGCCCGTCCACATCGCCGGCGCCGCTGTCACCTACTTCGCGCGAGAGGCGCCACCTGCGCCGACTTCCTTTGTGATCTTCATTAAAACTTTTTTTTCGGAACCGACAACAAACGGTGCGACTCCGCTCAAAAAGGCAACGCCAGCCGCAACGCATCTACTGGCTAGCGGCTAGCTAACGCATCGCTGACAGTGGCCACCGGGCTCCGGGAAGCAGCGGGGCGAGCTCGGCACAAACAAACAAAACAAAAAAAAAAAATATCGGGCGAAATGCAGATGAAAGGAGCAGTGAGTCCTCCTCGTCGTGATGCTTACAGTCCGCCTCCCCTCCTCGCTTCCCTCCCCACCGCTTGTCAAAACAGATCAGCGCAGTTCCAGTCACGTGTCCCAACAACAGCCCCGGTCGTCACTTCCTTCTCTGCCAGCCCCGCGTGAACTCGCAGCCATAGCAACCGCCAACTTCACAAGTGGTTCCGAAACTTCAACAAGGGGGAAACGCGCTGCGTGCGACGACAGCCGGCGCAACAAAAAACAACAACCCAAAAAAAACACTCCGCGAACACGCAGAATTTCTTTATCGTTGCGCCGCGCGGGCGGACGCGCAAACGCGGGGATAAGGGGGGGAAACAGGCGCAAACAAGAGAGGCGCTGCTCCCCGCCAGCTGATTGGCCAGTGGGGCTGGATGCGCGTTCACGCGCGCACGTGAGGCCGGGTTGTTTGGTCGTGAACATTTTGTTCTGGCATGTGTGCGTAAGTGTGGCGGCAGAGATCGTGTGTTTGGCGAGATGCCGCCGGCGCCCGGTCCTGTGCGGGCCGCGAGGCTCGTAAATCCGCTGAGAAGTTCTCGGCGAACGTTCCACCTGCGCGTTGCGTAAACTCTATTAAAGGGACAACACGTGCTCATCGAAAATCCCACCTTTGTTCTTTGTCACACCTTTTAAACAAGAACAATGAGCACATGCAGTTTGTGTACTTTTCTAGACTGGTGTGTTTTCATCTTGTATAGGAAACAACTTTGTCACTGATTTAAAAAACAAACAATGTGATCATATTAAAAATTAGATTTCGTTTACTTTTGAAAGCCGTTCCAGTGTACACGAACCGCGACCTAACTTTGCCCTACTTACTGTTATCAAGAGGACAAGTTGACATAACAAACTTACAAAGTATATGTGTAGTTTTATAAAGTGAAAGGATGATCGTACATGAAGTTTTAAGTGAATTCCCAGAAATGCAAGAGGTCCCTTTGGTACAAGTAAAAGGGACAGAGTGAGTGCTCTTTTGTGGATCCCCTTCTTAGGAACAAAGGAAAAGGCCAAAATGAGGACACGAGAATCTGCTCCACAAATCTGCTTGACATGCAGTTGCACTTTGTGTGTTATTGTTTGTTACAGACAGGCTCTACAGAGTTGACAAGGGTATAGTTCATAATCACTAGTGTGGTCACTGTTGTTGTCAAGGTATTTTTGGATTGGATAAGCGACATCTGAAAAAAGGCAGTATTTTTGACATGGGAGTGTAGGTATTTGAAAAATAAATGTGCCTGCCAGCCTGCCCGCCAGTGATTTACTGGTACCAGAGAGGAGTTACTCACATAATGGAGGGTCATAAGGTTGTATGACAACGTAGGACAGTCATTTAATTTTAGTTGTTTCTGCATCTTAAATAAAAACTAGGTCACATCCCCAAAACGAAGATGCGTAATTAATCAAAGCACGCATGTATGCAAGTAGCTACACACACACGCGGCTTGAAATTATTGTGATGATACGATTTATAAATAGCTACTAACACTGTGACTACTGTGATGATTGTACTGCGCTGAATCACAGCTGGTAGAACTAAAAAGGTTCATAGTCAATGAGTCATTGTTACTGGAAAAAAAAAATATTCATGTGCAGCTTTTCAGTGCGAGAAAACAGCTGTCTCTTTGTATAGATACAGAAGCTGTCTAAAATCACCAGAATATTGGATCTAGAATGTCTTTTCTTTTATGAGAGGTCTCCCATGTTTCATAAATGTTGGCAACACAAAGAGGTCTCATATAAAGGAAAAAAAATATATGTCATAGCTCCATCTAGTGGAAGAGTATAAATAATGCAGTGCCTTTATTTCCCCATAATTTTGAAATAAACACTGCTAAGCATCTGCACACACATTCAGTATGCTTACGAACGAACACACACACAGGCTTAGATGATCAGCTGTGGTTGACGACGGAAGAATGCGTTGAGTGCATTCATACTTTATGTGATCCAAATCTTAATCTTGGCAATCATGGTGATAATTAGAATGATAAAATGATCAATCTAAGGATCTTCCCTTGACCCCCCTCTCAAACACAGAATTTATTATGACCATATGGAAAGAACATAATACAGCGCTGAACTCTGTCTCTCTATAACACACAGGTTGATACAACACGAGAAGAGCCCCAAATGACATGTTAGGAGTATACCAGACCCAGTTTGGTTCACTCAATGACATCATCTTCAAAGACATCTTAACTGACTCAATGATATCACATAGGCACAGACACAGTGTCTCAATGACTTTACAGTGGCTCAATGATTTCATACAGTAGAAATCTCAGTCACATACATACACAGTGTCCCATACAATAGATATCACACAGTCACGTACACAGTGTCCCAACGATATAATGCAGTGGCACACAGTAGTTATGCTTTGACCAATTATAACATTTCCCCCTTTGGATATAATTTATTATGTCAGTCAAAAGAAGCAGGGATCTGCTGTCTCTATTATAGTGTAAGAACACTTCAGCCACTCAAACCAACAGCGCCCCAAACTGTGGAGCAGCATCTTGTTCTCACAGAATAACCAGAGGGGGAGTTTTTGTATCCCCTTTTGATACAATTCAACCACTTGAGTCATAACAAAAACTAAACATATGCAGTGATCGTATTGTGATGGACAAAAACTAAATATGAACAGTGATTGTATAGTCATGGAACAAAAACTAACCATCTATATGTTGGCATTACGTGTAAGCTGTTATCATTGCATGTACAAGCAGCAAGCTTTCTTCATTGCACACGCTTGTGGAAATAGTAAAGCATTATGAACCAATAACCCAAATAAAAATGTAACAGACTGTCAGTCTCCAGTTATATGCAGGTAGGAGTGGAAACCCAGTGGGAAAAGCTGCTACCACCCCCTTAGTAATATTTAGCAAAACACAGAATTAATAAGGCGGCAATCCTAATCTGCATATCAACCAAATAGTCTGCTACAACAAATATTAAACTTAATTTTGAACTATGAACATTATTCAGCTTAAAACAAATCAATCACGGTCAATTTTCTAGTGATGTCATGCTAGTAGGCGTTTTACGCAAACAGGTGTTCATTTCTAACGATGTGGTGCAGCTCTGTAGCACAAGTCCATCTCTTGAATGATATCATCCTGCCTCTGTAACATCAGCTCTGGGGCAGGGGTGCAGGGAAAATGGTAACGGAGGTTGTCGTCATCCTCAGGGTCGTCAGGGCCTTCAGCCTCACAACCACCGGGCTCAGTGCTTGAGACCGAAGGAATCTCTTCCTGCCTAAGTTGGGACATTTGGTAAGGTGGAGGTAACGGGTATTTATCATTTATGGTGGTGAAGCATTTCAAGCAGTGGTGTCTCATACAGGAGCTACAACAAAAGTCACAGAGGATCAATAAGGTGGCTGAGGCCAGTTGGGCCATAAATACAGACTATCATAGCTTTCAATGAACAAAGGTGCGCCTCAGCCAATCGGAGAGGGGATTGTCTATGCCATAGTGCTCTGCCGTTTCTTCAGATAAGGTTCTTAGACCTGATAGGGCCCGAGTTATAGAGCCATCAGGGGCTGTATGGTCAGTCATGGTCAGTGGATGAGGTTCTCAGGTCAGTCCGAACCTCAGTCAAGAGTGCGTTTGGTGGGGTCTTGTGTCAGAATACAATGTGTCTTATGGATCCAGTTACTAAGTCTGTCCTCTGTCAACCATACTTTCATGCAGTGTTCTTTCCAGCTCAGGGAAGACCAGTTAAGTCTGGTAACTCTTCTCAGGACCCAGCTTCCAACTTGAACCGTTGAGGTGTCGTGGTCTTGCTCCTTGGTGGGTACTTCGGTGACCTGTTGAGAGATACTCATCACTGTATTGTTGAGTTGTGTGACATTTGCTCAGATTCTCATACTGCAATAAGCGCAGGTGGTGTGTCAGTAGGTGCAGTAGGGAGGGGGCAGGGCATCTTTCTTCCTCTGAAGATGTCACGTGGGCTGACATTCATGGTGGAATTTGATGTAGATCTCAAGGTAAACAACACAATTAGGGAGGGCGTCAGCCCAGTTCAATTTTGTGTCAGCACAGACTATATATAGCAAGACCTTCTTTGATGGTGCATATGGTTCTTTCCACCAACCCTTGAGATGCCGGGTGGCACACAGCCCCGAACTTGTGTTTGATCCCAAACATTTCTTCTACTTCTCTTAAGTTCGTCATTAGAGAAATTCGTACCATTATCTGATATTATTTCTGGTACCCAAGATCTAGGGATAATTTCCTCAGTGAGCCACTTAATTACCTCCGTTCCTTTCTTGGTTTTGTTAGGTGTGGCTTTAGCCCACCTTCAGAATGGGTCTACACAGACCAAAAGGTATTTCTTGCCTTATACTCTGTGGTCTACACCCATGTCAGTGAAATCAATTTCTATTTCCTTC